>VZRE01009284.1:66573-83095 GCA_013396775.1 Cephalopterus ornatus
TCCACGACGGATCTGTGGGGGGGATGGGGTCATGTGCCCTTTTGGAGAAGATGCCTGTGTGGGAGTTTGCCTCGGGGAGAGCTGTTCAAGCAGAGCTTCTCCTCCTCGCAGCCCCCGCGCTCCGCGCTCCCGACACGGCTGGAGAGCTGTCGGTGCCGGCACAGCCTGCGCCAGGGCAGGGGCAGCGGCAGCACCGTCCCCAGGTGGGCATAGAGCAGCCGGGCTGTGTGTCCCCAGGCTTTGCGTGCGAGGCTGTGCTGGGCACTGGAGCACACACACACAGAGCTGCACTGAATCCCACCAGCTCACTTGAAGCTGTGGTTGATTTTCATAAGCCTTCCCAGACTCAGCTTCAATGGGATCTGGAGTTGTCCTGCATGGGCAGACATGGGAAAGCCAGCTTGTGTGGAGAGGCACTCTTTGTGGGATTGCACATCCCCATCCTCACCTCCAGGTGAGGGCAGGATCTCAGGGGACAGAAGGGAAGGAGAAGGCTTGCAGGCATTCATATCCCTGGTGGGACCTCGAGAAACATCCCTAAAGCACCCACAGTCCCTGAGGATGCAGGTGAGGAGACACACATCCCCCTCCTCCAACACACCGAGGAGGCAGGACCTTCTCCACGGCGTAAAATGGAGCAGGGTGCGGAGGGAAGAGCGGCTTTGAACAGTCAATTTCCATCGCTGAAAGCTGACAAGTTTAAAACAGCTAATGTGCCCCGCAAGATGAGGCCTTGGGAGATTTACAGCTCTCCTCGGCTGACTGCTCCCATACGGTGTGTATGTCAGCCAGGGAGCCTTTTAAAGAACCAAGATAAAGCTGCAGCGGGGCCGCATTGCCCACCAAATGGATGGCAGAGAGAGAGGGAAGGAAGGAGAGAGGTTGCTGTGTGTTTTTTTCCCATCAGGCAAATGCTGAGCTCATGTCCCCTCCTGCAGCCACCACTGTGGAGTTACTCCAGGTCAAGGACACAGCAGACCTCTTGGAGCAAAGTTTTCGTAAGCTGGTTTAGGAGGAGGTTTGTAAAATTCATCAGGAGCCATCAGGAGCCCACTGGGGGAGGTGTCAGTGGAGGTGGGGGTGGCACTAGCTGGTAGGGATCGATTTATGGTGTCCATGGAGGGAAGAAGCCCTGGAAATGGGCAAGACCCAGCCTGAGCCTTGAGCTGCAGGCTGGGGGCTGGTGCTGGCTTGGTTGGATGGTGGGGAGCAGCCTCCTGGGTGGGTTTAGTGAGAATATCAGGTCTTCACAGGACCCCAGCCAGGGTCAGCATCCTCTGGAGGGCTCACACAAAATTAAGGAGCTGCTGCTGCGCTCCTCAGTGCTGCTGCTTGCCAGCTTTCTGTGCCATGTTGAGGCCAGGCTGGGATGTCAGGTGCTCCCTAGGGCAGTTGGATCTCTGTTTTGACCTCTGTGTCCCTCCGAGTCCTCTGCTGCGGCCAGAGCAGCCTCGTGTGTGTGAGCAGGCACATGACCAGCACTGAGTTTTGTGGGGTGTCAGCTGGCCAGGACATGGCCAGGGGACCTTGGGCACATGGGATATCATGGGACCTGCCTGCCCAGCCCGAGAATACTTGTGGTGTCCATGGTGTGGGAGCTGTGTCCACTCACACCCTCTGTGCCGGCTCTGCCTGGTGGAGACATCAGCAGTGGGTGTCAGGAGGCAATTCACTTTCCCCAAGGTCACCAGGAGAAATGGGCTGGAGGCACCGTGTCCTGAGAGCACCTCTGCCTCTCTGCAGATCCATGGCATTGGCTGTGATGGAGGTGCTGGCAGGGGATGACGATGATCCCTGTTTCCAGGACTGGGCAAGCTGCTGCTCTGGGGCATCCATGTCTGCTGGACTAACAGTGCTTACATGGTCCCTCTGCTCTCCACAGCCCAGCTCGGGCTCTCCTGTGTGGAGCAAAGCTGCAGCCACCTCAGCAGGCTGCACTTGAGGATGGTGAAGCTGGAGACAAGCAAGGCTAGAGATCCTCAGTCCTAGGCAGGCCACTAAACCCAGACCAAACCATCCTGACAGTCCTTTTGTGCCTCCTTTTGTTCTCTGTCAGCAAGAAGGTCAGTCCCACTGAGGGGACCAGGAATGGCGGAGCTGGCAGACTTGTCTTTGTACTGTGCCCAGGAGGAGCTGAGCTCCCTGCTGACACCTCTGAGCTGTGGGTACCTAGGAGAGCTGGTGGGAATGGAGGATTGGGTAACGAGGCCTTCCCAGAGCCTGAGGATGATTTTTCTCTATTCCCAATCCCTCAAAAGCAGAGCTCGCTTCCCTGCTTTGGCTGGATGGCGACAGAGGTCTGGCGTGACCTGATCCTGTCAGGGCTGGAGAAAGCTCTTCAGGCTGGTTTTGGGCTCAGCAGCAGCAGCAGGGGATGCCAGTCGTGGTGCTCAGGTGCTGGAGTGGCAGAACAGCTGTGGCTCCCCTGGGGTGGGAGAAGCCAGCCGGGCCTGGGGGATGCACTGCTCTGCGATGCCTATGAGCCTCCTTATCCCATGGAGGAGAAACAAGACGGGGCAGAAGAGCCACTTCTGGGGTTTTCAGCAATGGGGCATCTGGAGATGCTCGCCATCATTTCTACCTGTCCTGCTGCCTGGCTTTGCCACCCCAGAGGCCAGGAGACCCCAGTTCCTTTCCACCCCAGCACCTAACTGGTGCTGCTCCTGGCAGCGGGGCTGGGATGCGAGGGCTGGTGGCAGCATTCTGCACCCTCAGTGCCATGGTGCTGCCTGGGCTCTATGCACCAGGAGCTGGAGAAGCAGCCTGCACCCTGTGTGTGCACATCTCTGGCTCCTGCAGTGCCCTGATGCAGAGGAGCAGGATGGGGTGAATCCATGGGGGAGGGCAAAGCCATTTGCTCCCCTCTGCTCCTCTCCATCACAGCACAGCCATGGTGGTGGGTGCATGTGGACCCTGAACAACACCCTGGGCAGTTGCCAGCCCTGATGCTTGGGAGCAGACACATCACGACTGTCCTGAGCTGGTTGACTGTGTTCCTCTGAAACCCCTGCCCTCCTGGGAGCAAAGACCTCTTTGCCCACCCTGAGTAAGAAGTAGTTCTGTAGTCCTGGTAGGCTCCTGTGCTGGGTGCTGGCAGCAGACCCAGCGCAGCGCCGGGGACGAGGATCACCATGGGACACCCCACAGGGAGGTTTGGGGGCACACATCCTGCTGGCCCAGGGAGTGGTCCCATGGCTCCATTCTGATTGGTACCCACTCTCCTCGCGAGGTGCCCAGGCAGGGCCAGGCTCCAGGGGCGGTGGGAAGAAGCCTCCCCTTATCTCCTCTCTCTTTGTGCAAACACACGAGCCCTCCTGGAGCTGCGTGTGATGCCGCCAGCCGGAAAGCCGCAAAGGCGGGGAGGTTGCCCAGCTTCTGTCTCCTTCCCAGCAGGTGTGGCTGGCCCTGCCAGGCAGATGGCTCAGCGCCTGGCAGAGACGAGCGCCGGCGCCAGGAGCAGCTGGCTCCATCCGTACCCGGGCCAAGAACGGGGATGCTGAGCAGCGCGGGGAGCTCACAGGAGGCAAATGAGGCAGTGACCTCCCCTGCCAGGCTCAGGCTATGCCGGGCACCTCTGGGCTCTGGCGCACATGTGGGGTGTTCTGCCAGCTCCTGCATCCCATGGGGATCCTGGGAAGGGGTATTGGCAGGGACCAGCAGTGCCCCAGAGGAGGCAGGTGCCCCTTGGGGTCAGCCCCAAAGCCCAGCTCTGATGCAGGAACCTCCAGGGCACATTTGGTCCAGTAAGACCTGGATGCCAGTCAGGCAGATTGGTCTCTCCTGCACCCTGGAGCAGCTGGGTCTTGGAGATGAAGAACCCCAGGGTGGCCTCTGCCCTGAACCATCAGCCCCCATCCCAGTTTTGCTCTTTGCTGCTTGGGCTAATGATCTGCTGGGTGATCAACAGACCAGCTGGAAGCCCTGTCAGAGTCTGGACAGGCACTACCTTGTTATTTCTAACCAGCCAAGTTGGGGCAACAGCCCTTTTCCATCCACCAACAGGCACTGTGCTGTTGTGAAGCTCCTGGCACAGCAGGGCAGGCTGAACCAACCCTCAAAAATCAGAATGGAGACAAGAACATCTCCTCCTTCACCCAGGCTGGTATCTACTGGGGACGGAGGACAGACCATGGTTTTTTTTCGTGATGGCAGCAGTGTGGGGACTGCAGAAGCTCTTGTGCTGTGCTGGCCAGCCATGCTCACGAGGGATAAGCACAGCAGCCTCACACTGCACAGCACAGTCTCATTATCTGTGCAGTTATTAATTTATCTGTTTGCCTGGCTCTGAGTGGAGGCAGAGAGCAAAAGCAAATGAACCCCACCAGCACTGATGGCCTAGGAGCTCAGTCCTCTTGAGCCTGGCCTCAAGGGCTGGAAGAGGCTGTTCCTGGGGACCTGGCTTCCCAAGGAGCAGAGGAGAGTCGGAGGGGGGCTGGTCCATGGGAGCAAAGCCTCTGAGCAGGCTGCTCCCATCGTCCAGGCTCCTCCATCCTCATGTTGCAGCTGGTGCTGGAAGTGGAAGTTTTGAAGTCGTGCATGGAGCTGTTTGCTTGGTATTTCCTGCCCCCGAGAACAGGAAGCAGCAGCGAAGCCCAGGAGGGAGCTGGTCTTGGGAGAATTCCAGCCGGACACATTTTGATCACTGCCTACAGGAAAGGGTGAAAGCTCCATGCTCTTTCCCTCATCCCTGTGCCCAGCTGGGAGCTGTTGGGACAGATGGAGGCCAACCTAAGTGTGAGGAGGTGGATTGAAGAGAAATTTGGTAGTTTCAATGATTTTCCATTTCCCTCTCCCTTGTACCATTCTGACCTGGGCCTTGTTTGCTCAGGCTCTAGGACAAGCACGGAGACACTGGCTCACAAGCTGCAGTGTGAGAAACGCCTGGAGTGATGGATGCGTGTCCACCCAGCTGTCCCACTGCTGTCCTGCCCTTCAGGGATTGTCCTCTCGGCCCCATGAGCTGCAGGTCCATTCCTACCAGGTTTGGAGCAGCATCTCATCACCATCCCAAAACCCCCTCCTGCTTTCGAGGTCTGGGTCCATGCTGGGAATGACCAGCCCTGCACAGAGGCTCCCTCAGCCCACCAGCACTTAGGTTCAAAGCCTGAGGTTGTCCCGTGCCCTGTGTCACCTGGATCAGCGGGGTCCCTGCCACAGGAGCGTGTTCCCCTCCTCAGTGATGATGGTCATGGCCGGGGAAGGGCAGGTTGAGATGGTGCCTGGTGACAGGCGAAGCCCTGTCACGGCAGGAG
Source organism: Cephalopterus ornatus (assembly GCA_013396775.1). Classification (NCBI taxonomy): domain Eukaryota; kingdom Metazoa; phylum Chordata; class Aves; order Passeriformes; family Cotingidae; genus Cephalopterus; species Cephalopterus ornatus. The sequence goes on from VZRE01009284.1 coordinate 71,826, forward strand.
TTACTCCCGTCAGGACTGCCAGCGTCTGTTGCTGGCAGATCATGGCAGCAGTCTCCCAGGAACGTGAACAGCACATTATTAACAATCTTTTAAAGAGCTGCCAGTGTGTCCCGGGTCCCTGGTTATTTCTGTATATGGCCTGTCCCCCACTGAATGCAGCATTCACAGGAGGGGTCAACTCAGCTTGAGGGGGTCTGTTACTTACTCCAGTCAAACTCCTGCGGAAGGTGATTCCTCCTCTGGCCAAGGACAAAGTCCCATGGAAGGAGAGGGTTTATTCTCCTTTCAAATCATCTCTTGTTTTGTTTTCTTCCTCCTGAGGGATGCGTTTGTGCAGAGTGGGTGTTGGATCAAGGGTGTCCAAGCTGGAACATGCTGGTCTCTGGATCTGCTGCCAAATTTCTGTGGCATCGGCCTGAGCACACCCTGCCATGGAGAAATCTGGGGATGTGCTGGCTGGAGGGGACATGGCTGGGGAGCAGGGACATGCCTAGAGAGATGTCATGTCAGGACTAGGGTGGCTGGCACAGAGGGGACAGGTGAAGCTAGAGAAGTCTGGAAAATGGGAGACTGAGGGGAGACCTCACCCTGGTCTGCAGCTTCCTCACGAGGGGCAGCACAGGGGCAGCTCCAATCTCTGCTCTGTGTGACCAGTGACAGGATTTTAGGGAATGGTATGATGCTCTGTGAGGGCAGGGTTAGGTTGGATCTCAGGGAAAGGTTCTTCCCCCAGAGAGTGGTTGGGCACTGAACAGGCCCCCCAGGGCAGTGGGCATGGCGGGAATGTTGGGATAGACAGCCCCTGGGCCATCTCTTTGGAGGATGCCCGCTTAGATTTTCACAGGATCCTGAATCCTTCCACTTCCCCTGGGCTCTCTGCCCATGACTTTTCCTGCTCCCCTGCCATCACTACAGCAGCCTCTGGTGTGACCAGCTGAGAACCACAGACTATCCAGCTTGGGATCCACCTGGAAAAACATGTCCTAGGTGAAGGTCAGACCAACACCAAAGCAATAAAGAGCATCTTATAGCACCTGGCACAGCACCCACTCAAGAGGCAGTGGAGGCAGCAGTGCACACTGACACGGATAAATCCGTAGGAGAGGGGGTCAGGATTGACCCTAATTTTCTTTGGACGTGGCAGATCTGGATCTGGATTCTGGGCACCTGCCCAGGACAGGACCTCAGGCTGTGTAAGCAGTGGCAGGTGCTGGGGTCACCCTTGGAGCATGCATGCAGAGGGTTTGCTGAGGGCAGTGCCAGCCCCTCCAGGAGGAGCAGAGGGTGAGGACCTGCTGGGACCAGCCTCCCCGGCCATGCGCACTCTTCCATAAGCAGTCGCCTGGGCAACTGTGAGTGTGGAGCCAGACGAGCCATCAGGACAGGAGCCATTGTGCTTGTTCAGGGAATGATTCCCAGACCTTTTCCTGGGCCAGGAGGCTCCCTGGGTCACCCCGTTTTGCCAGCCCAGAGGTGGGCAGCACATGGCTCCCTGGTCATCTGAAATCCTGCTTCACTCCTCCAGGGTGGGATGATGGGGGAGGGAGACCACAACCTCCTAGCAAGGAAAAGCTGCCAAGTGCCATATGAAATGAGACCAAAGGGGGTGGCCCAAATCGGCACTAGGCACAGGCATGAGCCCAATGCCCAAACCCTTACACCTCACACTACGCAGAGAGCAGGAGAGGTTTCCCTCTGCACTACTAGTAGTAAGTACGTGTGTGTGCGTGTGTGAGCGTGTGCATGTGCGTGTGTGTGTGCCTGTGCATGCCCAGAGCAGCAAACACTGCCCACCTCGGTGCATTCCTGCCTCTCCCTCTCTGTTTTGCTGTTGTTGCTGCCTGCCTGACACCTGCGTGCCCCGGATGAGCTGCTGCTTTGCTAATGAGCTGCAGCATCTCGCTCGGGGTCCTGCTCACCGTCGGAGCACAGGGACTCTCCAGGCTCATGTGCTTAGCTCAGCCCCACGGTTTCAATCCCTGCCAAGAGAAATGGAAGAATCTGGTGCAGCCAGGCCTGGAAAAAACAGCAAGGACGGTCTCCAGTTAACCCTTCCCGCACTGCTCCCCTCTCCTGCCTTCCCACGCACAGGGAACCCGCAGCTTTCACACCCACCCCTCCTTCCCACACCCCAGTCCAGCCGCGTTTCCCTACCTCTAGGGAAAAAGCAGCTTTTCTCGTGAGATTGCCCAGAATACTCAAGGAGTCAGTATTCCCACGGCACTTGAATGTGTGCCCCCTTTGATCGTGGGAGGGCAAAGGGCAGAGATCTGGGAAAAGAAATCATTTAAAAAAAAAAAAAAAGAAGGGAGAGAGAAGACACGGAGAGGAAAAAAAAAATTAAAGCAATTCAGGCAGGAGCTTCCCTCAACCTCTATAAAATACAGTTCACGTTTCCTGCGAGCCTGGGGCACAGATCACATCCGACGTGAGGTGCTTTACCGAGCCCCGGTGTAAATTCCGGAGCCTCGCATCTGCATGGCGTGATGGGAAAAAGCTTAAGAGGGGCCCGGGGAGCTGCAGAGGAGGCGGCTGAGCCTATCTGGCTACCGCAGGGGCTGTCGATGCACAGACATTCCAAGGCTATTTGTGAAGGTGAAATGGTCTGTAAAGATTCCAGGACACCATGTGGCAGGATGGTTAGCAGGGCTTCTCCTCCGGTGTTTGCACAGCGCTGCCGGGCTGGAGGGAGGCTGTGTGCGCAGAATGCCTCGCGGTGATTAGAGCATCTGCAAATTTCAGCTTAATACGCGGCATAATGAGACACGGAATATTATTAGCCTGCAGCCATCCCCCTGCCCCGGCGGCGATCGGCAGCTCGAGCCGGTTTCACCTTCTCGGCGCGGTGCCGCGGGAGCTGCGGGGAGGATGCTCACCCCGCCAGCAGGGCAGGCAGCCCGCGGGCAGCGCCGCGGCCATGCGGGACCGAGCTCCCGCAGCAGGCAGAGGGGCTTTGCACCTTGGCTTATACGAAATGAGGTCGTGCCGTCCTTCCCTCTGGCTCTGCACACCAGTCCCTGCCCCACTGGCCTCTTCTGCAGCGCCCTGAGCCACAGCCAGCCCTCGCCTGGGGTCAGGGCATCCCTCTGCAGAAGGCATGTGCCGTAAGGTACAGTTTCCAGCAGCCTGGAGGTACCTGCAGCTCCTTGCCTGCCCCTCTGGAGCCCACAGTTGCAGGGGTGAAAGCATCTCAGAAGCAAGATGCCATGCAGAGAGGGTGTTGCACAGACACCGAAGGACATGGCTGATACAGCAGATGGTTGATACATCCCCTGCCTTTGGTTTCCATCCCTGCCTGGCCTGTTTTCCATCCTTCAGGCAGAGCTCCCCACAGCTGGGGATGTTCTGGAGCCCACACACAGCCTGCCTTCCCAGGCTAGCCATCCCCTCTACATCCATCACTGTACACCAGCTCTGGCCAGGAGGTCCTGTATCGCATCCTGGTTCCCAAAGGGATTTTTGCACCCTGCATCCCAGAGCTGTGTTGCCTATGGTTCCCCTCCCCAGGCTCTGCAAGTCGATCTGGTGCGTGCCGCCCACCAGGGCAGGAGGTGCTGGGAGGGCTGGCAGTGCCCAGGCTGCACAGGGAGCCGTGGCACCACTGGGTACCAAGAGCACAGCTTTGTTTGGAACAGAGTGACACATGTGGTGTGACGCTTTGTGAGGAGGAGTGTGTGGGGATGCTGTACCTGCAGGCAGTGTTCAGCCACGTGCACACAGACCCATGCTAGCTCTGAGCTTCCCCCTCCATCCCACCACCCAACATGGACCAGATCTCTGCCCCTCCATCCCACCAGCCTGCAGGATCAGGTCTCTCCTCCTCCTTCCCACCACCCGGCTGGACCCTGCAACCCCAGCTCACACAGGCAGTTCTGCTGCACTGCCTAATGCCTCCTGTTTTTGGGCAGCCAGGAATGTCCCAAAGCATTGCCCCCCTGAGATGGAGAGAGCTACTGGGTGGTGGCAGGAGATGGTCCTGTCTAGTGCAGTGGGGGCTGGCATGGGGTGTTGGTGGGGTTCTGTGCTTGGTGTGAGGCTCTGGGAAATCCCTGGCATGGGTCTGGGTTCAGGCAGGAGCAGCCCAGTGACTGCCCAGGTCTTGGGGCATCGTTAGCCCTGGCCTGGGGTGAAGGTGAGGAGAGTGGGGCTATGGGTGGTGTGTGGGGAGCACGGGGTGGGCAGCCCATGTGCCAGGCAAGTACATGCATTTGTGTGTTCACATGTATGAAGGTGCACAGGATGTGTGTAAGTGTGAGGGACAAAGGCTGTGTGTCCGTGTGTGAGTTGTGCACAGGTACATGTGCACTCTGGGACACACTGTGTGAGTGAGTGTGTGTTCACAGCCTGTGTGACAATGCCTGTGCCTGGGGCAGGGGCAGGGGATGTACCTGTGCAGGTTACAGGCAGGTATGACAGCATCCATGGGGGGTGGGGGAGTGTGCAGGGTGTATGTGCGTGCAGGGTGTATGTGTGTGCTGAGGCTCTTAACATGCACAGACAGCCGCCTTGGTAGCTGTCTGACCCCTGCTCCATGCACTTGCTGGCACCAGGAACAGGAGTGAGACACTGGAGGTCATGTCCCTGGAGCAGGGATGGCACAGGGCAGCGCTGGCTGTGCCTCCCTGGGGCTTCCCCACACAGCCTCTCCCTGCAACTGTGCTGCCCCACACATCTGCTGCCGAGCAGAACCCTCCCGTGTCTTGCCTGGACTATTTTTCAGTGGGATAAGCCCCTCTGCCTGCTTCAAACCTGGCATTTGCTGCCATAGGTATGACAGTGACATCTGCAGCCAGGGCCTCCTCCCTCTCCAAGGTGCCTGGAGCCTCCTGAATCCCTGTCCCTCACACTCACCAGTTACCCTGATGCAGATTGATTTTTAAAAAGCAAAGTCCAGGGAAGGTATCACCACAGCGAAGCTGTTCTGAGCACTGTTAAGCTAACACTAACTGCCACCATGGTTAATCTGTACCAAGGTCAAATTCACAAATCGCCAGGTTAGCTTCAGTTCCAGCCCGAATTAGATTGTCAATTAATTAAATCATCACTTTGATACAGAAAGAAAACTGGAGAGGACCCAGTCCTCGTAAATCCTGTGGAAGATTCTGAGGAAGTGGCTCTGTATTTTATTTGGAAGAAGTTGACTGAAGATATTCAGATCCATAGTGTGATAGTGAAAACAACTTATCACCCACCTCCGAGCTGATCTGGTCACTGCCATCTCCATCGTGTCCCCAGGAGATGTTACAGCTCAGCGTTAACCTCTGCCTCAATAACCAGAGGTTTGAGGCTTCCCATATACCAGAGTTAGCTGATAACTATTTCAAGTTTCTCAGGACTTTGAAACCCAAACCCCACTTTAATTTTATGAGTAATTTTATGAGACAATCTTTAGGGCTGTGAAAGCTGGAAACTTCTCCTTCAGGTGCCTTGACCTTATGGCTGCTCATCTACCCATGCAGGAGCCCCTCTCCACTTTCATCTGATCACCCTTGAATTCAGAGCTATAAAAAGGATGGGCTGTCTCCCAGCTAATAAAAATAGGAATAAAGGGAGAGGCAAAGCTAAAGATAAAGCTGCTGCGAGCCCTCCCATCTTGCAGTCTTTGGAACGTCCCGGAGCGGGGACTGGTGTCTGAATCAGCAACCAGATGGTGAAGTCCTTCAGGCACAGAGCTTCCTACTAGTCAGGATCCACGGCCTTGGGCAGCCTGGCTGCTCATTCCAACAAGGCATGGGATGCAGAGCTTGCAGGATAGGCAGTGCAGGGCTCCTGGGCCAGGGGGCAGCTTGGCAGTGTCTTGATCCTGCTGGGCTACATGTGGGATAAAGGAAGACCTAGCTTCTGGCACAAGCAGCTCCTGAACTCCCAAGCTCCAGCTCTGCTGGGGTCCTGGGGCTGCCTCCCTTGCAGTTCAGTGAGTGTGTCTGTGTGCTTCTACCCCTGGGAGAAAACTCAGATACTCTGCAAATGGAGGTAGGGCAGGTCTGGGCTCCAGATACAAGGGAGGGTTGATCTGTTCTTCATCTCGCAAGAACCAGTGTCTGCAGATTAGGGTGACTAAATTCAGTGACAGAGTGACCCGAGAGGTGGATGTAGGGCAGCATTACAGAACGGGGACTCGTCTCCCTCTGGCAGACACCAGAACCTGGCACAGGCCCCTCTGGGGTCTCACTTGCTCCCAGATAATCAGATCCATCATCATTTCACCATCCTCACGAGCAAACACACCCCAGTCTCTCAGCCTTGCATCCTTTGCTCATCCTTTACAGTTGACTCTGGCATTACATCTGCTGACAACTCACACCTACTCACGACTTCTCCTCCACCTGCCCAAGATGGAACCTGAAAACGCAAACACCTCCTTTCCCCCCCAAATCCGCTCTCCACGGAGGGGCCCGGCAATGGCTCTGACAACAACCAGCAACGTGTCATTTGTTTTTATTACTCTAGGAGGGCAAGCTGCTGTGCGTGACCAAGGAAACCGAGAGCGGGCTGCCCTTGTGAACTTGCCGAGTGCCTGATGGAGATCGGGAGGAGAGGAGAGCTGGGGGAGTAGGAAAAACATTACTTCTCTCCTGCTTATTGGCCGAGGCAAGATTGATTGACTGTACTGGCGGAAGCATAGCAGGCGTCAAGGTAGGCACAAAACTGTGGTGAGCACTAGAAAACCACCAGCCGTGGGGATGAACTTAATGTGAGAAAAGACACACGGGGTGGATGCTGATTTTGTGTTGAGCTGGGGAGCGGTGCAGCTCCCCGGGACAAGGAAAGGAGAGATGAGTCCAACACAGAGCACAGCGGCATGTGGTGGCACTGGCTGGTCACTTGACAGAGCAGGGCTGGCCTCACTCTGCCTCCCTTTTGGTATCTCCAGCATTTACAGCCAGTGCTAGAGAGAAAAGAATACTTCTAGGATGTAATCACCTCCTCAAATCAGCCAAGGGGTGTGCCCAGAGGTTTACTTCACAGGTGGTGGCTTCCTCCCTTGCCAGCTGAAGCCCTCCCTGCCCAGCAGATGAGATCCCAAGGCCAAGGGTGGGCCTAGGAAAGGACCTAGAGAACAGGAGGGTGGCTGGGAGGTGCGTTAGGGATGGTGATGGGAAATGGGAAAACACCACAGTACTGGCTTGAAGCCTGAGCAAGTGGCTGGGGGTGGCCACTGTCATATGGTGCCATGCACAGGCCAGCTGGAGTGATGGCAGAGGTAGGATCAAGGTAAGGGGCTGTGAAGAGAAGAGGAGCTGGCGGTGTTTTATGGTAACATAAAGTCAGTTTGATACCACCAGTTCAGTTTTTTGCATGATGGTAATGGCTCCAGTGCTATTTCCCACTGACAGATACTCAAACCAGAATCATTTCCATAAGGACATGGAAATTACCGTTTGGATAATTTTTTGTTTGTAAAGCCTCAAAAATCCACCTCACTATTCACTTAAATTTGCTGCTTTCAGCCTTCAATTTCCCCAAAACCAAGGGGAAAAAAATTCAGTTTAAGGGAGAAGGTTGATGAAGCAGCAGCATTTCACTGCTGCTGACCTCCACTGTTTGGATTTCGCCACATGGAGACCAGCAAGGGAGTGGCGGAGGAAGAAGCTGAGATGTTAAGGAGGCCAAGGGCATGTGGGTGGTGGGAGGCTGGTCTGGGAGCTCCCTGCCGGGGCGAGGGGTGGGGTGAGCAGGGCCAGGGACCAGCCGGTCCCTCCTCCTGCCTGCACACTGCTGGCCCCGCAGCTTCCTCTGGCAACGCCTTGCACAGGCTATTTTTATGCTGTGTGAAAAAGCGAGTCTTTCTGCGAGCAGGGGGAAGGCGGCGTGGAGAGGGAAAGTGAATTAGTGAAGGTCACAGGCGTAATGTCGCTCTGCGCGCGGCTGGGGCAGAGCGCGAGGAGCTGGAGAGGGGGTGGCTGGGGGTCTGGGAGACAGGCTGGGCTGGGTGGAAAATGGTCGTGGAGCAGCTCCATGTTCCACCTCTGCCTTCCTGGGGAACATCCAGCTACCGTGGCCCTGCCAGCACGGGGGAGCGAGCTGGCAGCGCGCACCTACTCCTGCCCCGCTCGCTCGCGGCTGCGCCGAGGGTTTGTGGAGCACCAGCCGCTCCACGGGCTGGAACTGGGGTTTGCATACAGCATGAAAAGTAACAATTGTGCTCTGTCACCAAATCACACCCAGCCAGCCTGGAACAGGGAGTCGCTCCTGGCCGCAGCCGCAAAAGGTTCTCACCTGGAAGAGGCCAGATAGTTCCCAAAGGCGGGAAACAGCCTTTTTGCCCTGCTGGAATCATGGAGGGGAGCAGTGCCCAACACCACACCCCCGGGACATGGCCAAAACCCACAGCCATTTCTGCGGCATCCCTTTCCCCACGCTTTTCCGCTTCCTCTAAAGCATCATTTTTCCCGAGAACAGCTGGGAAAGGTGAATACAGAAGATGCCTTGCCTGTGGGAATTTGGGATTTGGACCGCTCTTGGGCTTTCCTCACTTGGCTGAGCCGAGTGAAAAGTTGGCCGCGGTGTTCCTCCCCTTCGTGCGGGGTTTGGAGCAGGGATAAGAGCCCAGGCAAGGGGAAGAGCATCCCGCTGATCCCGCTGCCACGCCGCAAGCGGCTCTGTCCCGCAGCGCATCGCGTCAGGGGACCGCGGGGAGCCGGCGCGCTCCCGGCAGCCTCCTGCTTCTGGGGGACTCTGGAGGCACAGTTCCCATCACTTTGCCATCCCAGAGCAGATTTATGAGCCTCCCAAAAGCTCTCCTGCAGCCCTCCAGGAAGGCTAGGGCTGGGGGCTGGAGGGGGGGGGCTGTTTGCGGGGAATTGTGAATCTACTTTCTTACACGGCTGCGTACCACTGTGCAACGGTAATCCCCTGAGCAGGGTGAAACGGAGGCCTAGCTACCATGACCTCCTCTGTAGGTTTCCATGGATACCATGTACTATAAATAAAAAAAGGAATTTCAAACCAGTTTTCAATCCTGCTTAGTGGGAATAGGAAACCTCTTTTGAATTTAGTTTCCTATCTCACCTTACGGGGGTTATTTTGCAGCCTGTTTGAAACAAATAATTACCCCTTCAGCCAGGAAATTACCACCAATCTTACCTATTTACTTCCAAACACTCAGCTAATTAGCACATTGGGGAGAGCTGCCTATTTGCACGCTGGAGATGGGAGGCTTAGTGTCTTTATTTTGGTGGTGCTGGGAGAAAGGACGTGGGGCCAAGGGTCAGCGAGGGGCGTCAGAGCCCTCCGAAAAAAAAATAATAAAGAGAGCAGGAGAGCTGTAAAACTCGAAACGCCGAGATGCCGTGTGAATTAGCGTGCGAGAAGCCCCGGCAAAAAAAGGAATATTACATCTGCATCCTTTTGCAATGAATCAGAGTCATGCTGCAGATTTTGTCTGGCATACTGGGTCTCTGGAGGATAGAAAATAATTTGGTCGCAGCAGTGGGAGGTGTGTGTGCGTGGAGAAGGGAGTTGCTTTCCAACAGCCTGCTGTGGTGAGAACATGCCTGACACTTCATTCCTTTCCAGTTAATGCAGCGAGGCCGGGAGGAAACTTAACCCTCTAATTGCTAAAGTGTACCGGCAACTTGGGAAAGTCCTTGGAAAGCAAACGGGGCTCCCGGGGTTGGTGTCCCCTCGCCTGGCGCTGCTGGCAGGCAGCTGAGGGATTTGCCCAAATGGCAGGCGGTGGGGGCAGGGGAAATGCTAATTTGAAACAGGCGCTGGCGAGCAGGGCCAGAGGACAGAGAGGTTGTGTTTGTCAGACCTCTGGGCTGGCAGCGGGCCGGCCAAGGCCAGTCCGTCACAATGCTGGGTCTGAGCCAGCTGGACACGTGGTGGCTCGCGGAGGGGTCTCACGGTCTGCTGTTCCCAAATGGTTCTGCCGTTCCCAAATGGTTCTGCTGTTCTCGAATGGTTCTGCCGTTCTCGAAGGGTTCCGCCACCCGAGTTCAGTGCTGCCGGCCCATGATCCTGGATCACTGGCGCTGGAAATCCCAAGTGTTTTCCAATTTTTTTCCATCCCCACACCAGTGTTACGTCCCCTCCCACCCCCCTGAACAGGTCCTGCTGTGGTGGCCACCCAGCACAGCCCCCATGGTGTGATCCTTGCAGGGGTGATCCACATCTTCTGCTGCACAAGGGAGGGTAGGTGTAGATGAGTGAGCACAGGATGGGCAGCCCCATCTGCTGCAGCCTCCCACCCGTCTGTGGCTGCCTGGGGGTCTTCTCCCCACCGCCATCCTTCAGTGGTCTTTGGGAGGCTGTTCCCAGCAGGCACAGCTCCATGTGGACCAGCTCCCAGGTGTGCACAGTCCCTTTGCCTTGCTCATCCCAGTAAGGGTCTCCCAGAAAGCACAGGTATGGGACTAGGGAGCATAAGCTCTCCACAGCTGAGGAGGAGGAGGAGGAAGAAGAGGAGGAGGAGGAGGAGGGAGGGATGCACAAAGCACCCGGGGCTCAGCCAGAGCTTCGTGTGCAACATGGGTAAGCTCTGCTCAAAGCTTGTCTGTAATGTTTAATAGCACAGGATGATCACGGGCATCTGACTTGGAGCCTGTTCACTGCTGCCCTCCTAAAGCTCCTTATTAGCATTTCCAGGACATTGACGTTGTGCTCGGATATACGGGAAGTTACAGAGCAGCAATATATCAACGTTAGAGAAGGGCCCATTTAAGCTTAGTATCAGAGGCTGGGTTTTTCTGGAGTCAGGTGTCTCGTTCCCATTGAAATTCAACAGGAGTTGGAGTCTGCTCCCAGGGCTTCTTTGAAAGTCCCAGACTTAATTAGTATTTATCTTAATTAGGGGGACGTTACCTGCTCTGGGAACCTCATGCTATCTGCTGCATTCGTACCCACAGGACCCTGGGAAAGGGCTCCCAGCCCTTTTTGCAGTGGGGGACTGAAGCACGTGGTGGCTGGTGCTGCCAGCCTGCCACTCAGCAGGGAGCAGGAAACGTCTTTTGGGGGTCTGAGAGGGTGACAGTATTGCCCCCCTCCTTTTCTGAGTTGTGTTCTCTTGGGAGACCAGGTTAGATCACGCAGGACACCAGAGGGAGGTTGCTTGACAGTCTGCAGCAGGAGGATGCTGAGCCCCTTCCTCTCTGCCTGCCTGGGCCCGTGGGCGTTTGCAGGGGGACCTGGGTGGACACAGAGGTGGCTCAGCCCCGGCTGTGCTCTGGAGCACCGCTGCTCGTTCACCATCTTCAGGCCAGGCCACAAATCGCAGGGTGGAGGGTGGGAGGGGGAGGAAAGAGGAGAAAATCACCACTTTTTTTTTT
>VZRE01009284.1:83111-176103 GCA_013396775.1 Cephalopterus ornatus
AATCCCCGAAGTTACTGGCTTGGGAAGAGCTTAGAAACCCAGTCTGGTCCGAGCCATAAACAGCCAAGAAGGACAAGCCATGGGGCTCTCTTGGCAAGCGGAATCTCACCCACACCCTCCTGCAGAGGCGGGGAGAGGCAGGCGAGTCCAAACAGCTCCTCTGTCCTCTCAGCATGGACTTCCCAAGGGCAGGGAAACTGAAATCTGAGCTCCTGCAGCCTGCCCTCAGCCCCCCTGGTGCTGGGCAGGATGGAGTTCCTCACCATGGTATCCCTGTCCCACCCCCCTGCCTGGTATGAGGGATGGGGTTAGGATTCCCAGCTGGGCTGGCAGCTTCAGGGAAGGGGTCTGGAACAAGAACAAGCCAGCTGTCCCCAGGCAGAGCCATCAAATATGGGAACCTACCCCATGGTGCTCCAGTGGGTGGGATGTGAGGCCCTGGGGGCTGTGAGCAGTGGGGTGGGGACCTCTGGGGTGCAGTGGGGACCTCCAGGGATGTCCTGGGGATGCTCGGGGGATGCAGATGCAGCACGACCCAGGGATTAGGGCAGCGGGTGCTGACATGAGGAAAGAGAGGATGAGCGTCTCCCTCCTCCTACTGGGAAATCTGCCTCCAGGGAGAGCTGCGAGTCCGGGCAGGCTGTGCTGGCAGATATCTCCAGAGGATCAGCCTGGCCCGTGGGGCTTTGGGCCAAGGGTTTTGTGGGGGGAGAGGGTGAAAGGCAGCAGGAAGCTCAAGGCTGTCCCACAAAGCACACTGGGGATGGCACAGGCGGTGCTGATGTCTGGACTGAGGCAGGAGAAAAGGGATTCCAGGTGGGCTGGGAAGGGCAGGGGTGGGATGAGCCATCTGCAAACATCCACCAGCAGTGGGACAAGGAGCAGGGACCAAGACTGCTGGGAGCAGAGGCACTGGGATGTTGGGAGCTGTCTGTTTCTAAGTAATGGGAACCACCCAGGTGGGTCAGCCCACAGCTGAGCTTAAGGACATTTTTAGTGGTCTGGTGACATCTCTGAGCTGGACCCAACTGCGGTGGTGCTGAGCACCTCAAGCAGCCCCACCAGACCTGCCTCTCCATCCTTTCGGACAGAGACAACCTTCCCTAGGGTTGCAAGACCCAGTGGTCAGTGGTGTCCCAAGGTGTACTGGGGTGTTGGCTTGCCCAGGACATGCTGAATGAAATCCTCAGCACCCTGCTGACAGCTGACTAGGATCAGGCTGAGAGCCCTCATCACTCAGCTGCTTGTCAGGAGCCTGGAGAAGGGACAAGGGGGGAGGGAGCATCTCTTGCCACACTGGACCTGCATCCGTATTTTCCTCCAGCTCTCCTTCATCAACTCCTGAAGAGCAGAGATGGTTTCCCAGATTTGCTTGTGGACTGCAGGGCAGGAGTTGGAGAAATGGTTGGGGTGGAAAGTGGTCTTGAAGTGAACAAATGTAGCTTCATAATGAAGAGAAAGAAGGAATTAGTAACTAGAGGTAAATAGTCCCAATATCACAGAAATTTGTTCATTGTTCACAAAAATATCACAGAAATTTGTTCATTGACCAATTGGTTCAAGACATTTAATGCTCTTATCTCCCCTTTCCACTCTGTTTTTTTCACTTGCCCTGGGAGAAGAATGGCAAAAGTTTCATAAGAGAAGGGAAACTCCCAGAAACCAAGGATTGGTGTTGAATGGTCTGATGGAAATTCCTGGAAATGCTCACATAGCAGAGCTGCAATTAGGACCTGTATCCTCACAAATAGCATGGAAAGCTGTGAGAAAAACAACACTTCCAGGTCCTGGTGACACAGGAATACAACAGGTGGCACTGAATTTAATCCTACCGTTAAATAACAATTTTTTTTTTTTTTTTAAGACGGGAGAAATGTGGTGGCTGGAAAGATGGGCAACTCCATCATTTCATTCTGCTTCATGCAGAGCTACTACCATTGCCTTGCTGGATATTTCATGGAAGGTTTGCCGGTCTGAACCTGGAGGCTTTGGGATCATCGACAGTGTGCTAATGTAAAGTTGCTTGAGCTTATGGAAGATTTTTGAAGGCCTGGATTCCATGTGTTGAGACTGGCACCATATCAGAGGAACAGCTGAGTATATGGAGCAGGGAAGCTACGTGTAAGTTATCCAGCAAGGAGAGAATCCGCCTGGGGCTGCAATCCTGGGTGCTGGAATGAGGAGGGGAGGCAGCCATCCCAGCTGGTCCTGCCCCACCATGCACACAGGCTGGGGTTTTGCTCCACAAGAGCAAGATTATCGTGTTGGTGGACACCGTCCTGGGCAGCTTAGTCCTGTTTATTTGCAGGCCAGGCAGGGCCAGGGGTGTGTGGAGGCCAGGGTGGGATGTGCTGCGGGGGGTGGGAAGGAGGAATGTGGATCTTCCCTCTGCTGTGGGACAGTGGGTTGGCTGCCTTAGCAAGTGCCAGCCCTCAGAAGTGGCTCTGGGGCTACAGGGTGAGGATATTTAGAAAATCTAATTTTAGCTGAGTCAGCTCTTCCCTAGGGTGGCCCGGAGGGAGAAGCTCCTGCCCAGAGGGAGCTGGCTGCCCTGCTCACAGGGAAGGAGACCAGCGTAATGTCTTCAGCCACCACCTGGAAACCCCCTGGCAGCAGTGCTAAAGGGATGAACATTTCCTCACCAACTCCTAACCTTCTCTGACAAAGATCCCAGGAATACCCAGGTCTTCAGCGAGGTGCTGCCCCACCACCAGAGATTTCATTCACCCATGTAGGGCAGAAATAATTGTCCCCCAGCTACCCAGGTTCACTGCCTGCCCCACTGCAGGAGGCATTAAAGCAGAAATAGTCAGGGCAGAGCCCAAAATAGCTGGATGGATCCTGGTGCAGTGTCTGGAAAGGTCAAAACAATCCAGGCTCCCCTTCCTGGTGGTGCTGGCTCACCAGGACAGGCAAGGGGCTCAGCATCTCTGGAACCATGTATGAACCAGTGACAGCTGGAGGTGGCCTGGGAAGGGAGGAGTGGATCAACAGGCAGGTGAAAAAACTTTTGTGACAACCAGCTTTGAGCTCTTGCAAACACCACAAGCCCACCTGAAGTGGTTTTCCCAGGAGCTGCCATCCGGCACCATGACCACCGTGATGCTGCTGCTGGGGACAAGCTGCTGCCTTTGTCTTTCCTGGCTGAGTGTACAAGCTGATGACTTTAGGTACAGCCACCAGCATCCTTCCTTCTGGAGCAGGTCAGCCCTGGCCACCAATCCAGGCTTCTCCTTCCCAAGAGCAGTCTGTGGAATGAATTTTTACACCGGCCTCATGTAACTGGGCTGAAAGATCTTCCACATTCCTCTGAGGTCTTTGGGGAGGCTCCTGGGCTGGGCCTTTTGCTGTCCTTGGAAGGGGCCACCAGAATGTGTGAGTGGAAGTGAGAAATGAGATTTCCTGGGAATAATCCTCCTACATGAAACTTCGTGGCATCTGTGAAAAGTCTCGTGTGCACCAAGGGGATACACGTGAGGGAGCGTGGAGAGACGTCTGGAGGGCGACCACGTCCTGCTAATTTGCTCCAAACTTGTGAGGGTTGGGTTCAGTGGGGTGGCCAGGCTGACTGGAGAGAGAGGCACTGCAGGCCTGGATCACACAGCCGAGCTCAGCACCGTATGGGACAGATCAGAACCCATGTTGCAAATAAGGTGAGGCAGAGCCCATCCTGAGCCTTTGTAAAGCCACTCTGTACACTGAGGGCTCCTAAATTGGCTGTCACCTCCCAGGAATCGAGTTATTTTGTGACAACCCAATGAGGACCTCTGCTTGAAAGCCCAGCTGTGACCAAAAAGGTGAATAAAAATGAGAGGCTTCGTGGAAGAGACTGCAGAGAAGGATGTCAGAAGTTTCACAAAGGCGTTAGACAGGCAGGGGGTGTCACCATGACCTCACACAGAGCGCTGTGGGCAGGGCTGCACATCCCACCTCACAAATGACAGTCACAGGCATGGATCTGGAGGAGGCTGGGAAAATAGCTTCAAGACTGGCAGACCCTGGGGCTTTTATATGTAGAAGCTTGGACCCGTTTGGCTCACAAAATTCTGGGACTCTTAACTCCAGCTGATTGTTTCTGGGGATGACTGGAGTCAAAGCTTTGCTCCAGTGTTTGGGGAAGTCAACTGGACTCTGTTTGAATTCTCTGACTTGCAGTGACATGGGCTGGTTAAAACCCGACAAGGGATGCTCTGAAGTAGAAAACTCCTGCCTAGATCAGACCAGGAAGGTGTTTCCAGCTCCATGCTGTGGGTCAGCGTTGCGCTGTTTGTATTTCCTTAGGCATCTGTTAACAAGCCACTGCTAAATAGTGATAATCCTGCTGCTGCAAGCTCAGGTCTGAGTGTTTGCTACAGCAGGATAATGTCCCTGGCTAGAGATGTATTTGGAGCCTGTGCAATGGCCCACTTAAATCCACGTGAGACTTGAGGGGTCTTGGCAAAGGAGCAACCTAAATCAAATTAGGAAGACAAGGGGATGTTCCCATGGGCCACTGCCTCAGAGTGAGCCCACAGGACTTGAAACAATGAGGTTTCTTTTGCCACAAAACAGTAGAAATAGGTAATCCAGATTAGTTGCTAAGTGCCTCCAGGAGGTAGGATTAGTAGAAGGAAGAGTCTGCAGTACTCAGCGGGCAGAATCTCACCAGGAAAAAGGTACGGACCTAACGGTGCCTTTGCAAGGGTCTGACTGGTCTTAGAGGGCAAATCATGGGAATGGCCACCAGAAACTCTCCAAAGGCCATAGCAATTATGTTTATGTGTATAGGAGATGTCTGTGAGTCTGCTCCAGTTTGGCTCTCTCTCCAAATGTCATGATCAAAGCTGTGAATTTATTGATTTTGGTGGTTTGGCATAAACCATTTGCTGCATCAGTAGAGGCTTTAATTCACACAGACAACATGGGTAATAAAATGGTATTTCATAGGCCAGGATTGTTTTCACTTTCGAGAACTGGCCAGAAATGGAAATTTCTGCTTGAAGAAGTTTAACTTCCCAGTTATCCGGGTCCTACATCTGTCAGAAATTCTGATGAACTGTCAAAGAGAAAGCATCATCTCTGCTCTACCCTTCATGGGAGTAGATTGGTTCTGCACAACAACAGTGCTCAGCAGCTCAGGGTACCTGTTGTGACTCCATCCTTGGTTTAACATATTTAACCATACCTTGTTCCTCTTCCCTCTCTGGGCTTCTTCCCTGTCTACTCACCTATCGAGCTCATTGAGGTTGGGTGATGCCAGACCCAAAGAAAATGAATCTGTGCATCACTTAATCCCTGATTCTGGGTGAACACGGCATCCTGCTGTGGATAACACACCCCCTGGACACCGGGAGCAGTGTTAGAGGGAAGATCTGTGCTATATTCTCTGAAAACGTAAAGCTCTGGGACATTGATCTGCTTCTACTGAGATCGTTGTTTTTGAAGCAGCTCTACTGGAGGCAACATTTGAGCCTCCAGGGACTCCAAAAACTAGAGGAGGTAGTAAAAAAATCAACAGAGGGTTGGTGGAGAAGATTTCCTAGGTGTCTTTCCAAATGCCAGGTGGCTCTTGGCTGTTGATTGGTGTGTTGGAGGTGCTACCTAGCCTGGGGAGGTGTGGGCATTTTGCCTCCATGGAAGGTGATGAGAAACATGTGCTATAGGGGGCTTGGGGGGCAGCAAGAAAGGCCACAAGGTGTGAGCATCAGTTTCCCCCTCCAGAAAGGAGGTGAAGAGTCTGACTCCTGATTCCTTCAGGCTGAATTTCCAAAAGGAGGGGGTGTCCCTGCAGGTCAGCAGCATTTTGATGGGAGCTGTGTGTACACTAGGGAAACCCCTCTCCTGAGCACTGGGCAAATGGGGGAACCTCAGAATCGGGTGTCTTTGAAGAT
This sequence comes from Cephalopterus ornatus, assembly GCA_013396775.1. NCBI lineage: Eukaryota > Metazoa > Chordata > Aves > Passeriformes > Cotingidae > Cephalopterus > Cephalopterus ornatus. The sequence continues at coordinate 88,982 of VZRE01009284.1, forward strand.
GCAGGTGTTTGAACAACACACCTCCCCAGTGCTGCACAGAGATCACATCCCCGTCCTAATGTCCCTCCCTATTGGCATCAAGTGGTCAGGGATTGCAAAGTGCTAGACCAGCCCTTTCCCAGCAGGATGAGCTGCTGCAGGATCCTCTCTGATACATCCCTGTCCCTTTTCTCTGGGCACAGCAGGGCAGTGACCCCCCAGAGCCTGATGGAGAAGCAGAACACGTGCAAACCTGCTCTGTGTCCTTCCCGGCTGGTGTGGTTTGGGCCGGGGACCTAACCCCAGTCGTCATCTCTGCCTGGGATAAAGGGAGTTTGTTTCTGCCTTAGCTCACTGCAGTATCTCCTGCTGGCAGACTTTCCAATTAGGGAGCCAAGTGGGAGTCAGGAGAGACCCCAGGGTGGATTTCACACTCACTCTTTATTTATATGTAAACCTGGATGCAGGGCTGAGCTGCTGAGAGTGGGAGCAGGGGGAGAGGCCAGCACAGAGAACAGAGGTCTTTGCAGCTCTCATTTGCAGTGTGTGGGGGGGACAGGGCTGTGAGAGAGGCACAGCCTGGCTTGTTTCTCCCACTTTGATTCAATTCACGGGCTTTCCCAGTCCCTGCTTGTGCCTCCCAGAATGGCACTTGAGCATCTCTGAATGCCAGGGATGGCAAGTTCTGTCCTGGTGACAGATTTGAGCATCTCTGTGTGCCCCAGTGCCCACCTGGACCGCACACAGTCTGGAGGTGCATGGCCTGGCTCAGATGGGTTATAGGGTCTGGTCCCACACTCTCCCATTCCTGTCCTTGGATTCCTGCTCCCTGCTGGTGCCCCAGAGCTGAGCCCTGAGTGTCTTTGCTGTACCCCAACAATAATGGTGCTTCTGGCCCCACAGAGGGGTCAGCAGGAGGAATCATGGCAAGGGAAACACGGGCAGAGGGAGGTGGCACAGCTGGAGGGAATACACCCCACAATCATGGGGCAGGGAGTGCCAGATGCTCCGGGCAGAGCTGGGACACCTTCCCACTGACCTTCCCCATCCTCCCTTCCGTTTCCATTGGGTAGGGCCTTTTCAAACTGCCCAAAAACACTGGCCTTCCTCTTTATTTAAAAAAAATAACATTTAACAAATGCAAACAGATATTAAAACCTGGGGGTAGCAATTCTTCCATGTCCAAAAAGGATCAAAGCATTGTCCCTGTGGGCAGCCCGAGTGTGAGCACCTGCCAGTCAGGGGAGTGAGTCCCCCCAAAAAGGCAGCTCCACGCTGAGCTGTTCTGGTCACCGGGGCCTCTTTGCCAGGCTACACAAGAGCTGTTTTCCAGGTACTGTTGCTGTGTTTTACGGTGTGATTATGGCTGCACAAACAGTTCCACTGGCTCAGCTGCTCCCTCCCCTCCTTCCCTTTGTCTGGGAAATGCTGTGTCTCCCTCCAGCTTTTTGCCGGCATTTGAGCTGGATGACAACCCCAGGAGATGCTCAAAGTGATGCGTTAGTGGGTTGGTCAATGTGCTGACAAGTTTTTGGTCAGCTGGTTGGGTACTGGGTTAAGCCAGGTGCTTAGTTAAGCTTGGTTTAGCTGGTTTGCTTAGCGGAGCACCTCTCAGGTGGGAACAAGGACGTGTAGGCTCAGCACCCAGTTTCCAGCTCCTTGTTTTGCATCAGGGGAGTGCTTGATACCTGGCGGTGCTGTGCCTCACTGGAATAGGGGTAACAGGATTTCTTAGCTTGGCAGGTGTGCTGGAGAGATAAATCCAGCAATATTTGGAGGGTGTCACAAGACTACAGCTTTACTCAGGCGACTCTGCAGGCCACAGCGTTTCTTACCCACGCCACTGAACTGCAGCTACCTCTCAGGCAGAGCAGCAAGAGACACCTGCAGGGGGGCTGAGAGATCCAGGAAAAGATGAGCAGCACAGGGAATGTGAACAGGGATGGCTCATTCCCACTCCCAGTTGAGAAGCGGGGCATGAGGCAAAGTCAGTGAGTTGAAGCAGATGGATGGAAGCAATTTTTCAGGGAACGTGCTTGTGGTGCTGTGGAACTCCTTAATAAAGGGCATCAAAGCATTAGTGTCAATGCAAGATCATGGAAGACAAATCCATGGAAAAGCATGTACTCTGCAGATGGCTTCTGGCTCAGGAAGACCAGAGAGGGGCTTGGAAAGTGCTGTGGGAAGTACTATGCATTCGTTGTCTTCTTATATCCTAGGGAAGGAGATAGAGGGGACATGCTTCCCCTCCAACTGCTGCTGGACACATGGCCCGGGCAGGACAGGTCTTTGGGCTGGCACTACCACCATTCTCATGCAGGGCAAATTTCAGCCCCTGAGGTGCAACACCACACAGAAAGAAGTGGAAGCCCATGTGGCACCATCAGCCTGGGTCCTGCAATGACACCCCGCTCCAGGAAGGACTGATTTGGCTCATGGAATGGGCAGGTCTGGAAGGCAAAGCTGTGTGTTGCTCAACATGCTTCCAGACAGGTCTCTGCCTTCATTTCGTGGTGTTGCAGGTCAACAGATCATTGAACAGTTTGGGTTGGAAGGGATCTTAAAGATCATTTCACTCCAACCCCCTGCCATGGGCAGGGACACCTCCAGCTAGACCAGGTTGCTCCAAGCCCGGTCCATCCTGGCTTTGAACACTTCCAGGGATGGGACAGCCACAGCTGGGCAAGGGCAGTCAAGGGAGGACCAGGAACAAGCTACTCAGATGGATCCCTGCTGTGTTCAGGTGAACTGTGGCAGCTTTGGGGGTGGACAGCGCCTGGGGATGATACCTGGAATTGTAAGGTGAGATAAATAAATCTCCATGGTCAGTATAGGATGTACATACATTTGGGTGCAGACTTGTCCCTTAAATCCTTGTCTGTACCTAAAATGGCCTCAAAACAATGAGGATCTACAAGTCCATTGCTGATTTCCAGAACCAAATTAAAGGTCCCAGGGAGTCAGCGGGCATCCAGCAACCAAGCTGAGACCGAAAGCACCTTTGGAGCCAAAACCCCAGGGCCTGAACGGAGGTGTTCTCATCTCCTGCAGCCTGAAGTGGTCCCCAGCTGAGCTGTTCTGTCCCTTCCCGGGGACCAGGAGAGCCAGCAGGCAGCCCCTTCAGCGTCACGTCCGCTGTATTATTTAACGACTCTGGAGCAATTAGCGTGGCACTGGAGAGCAGCCAGCACGGACTGCAGGTGTTAGTGCCTCCCCGGGGCACGGACAGTGGGAACAGCTGGGCTCCACCTTCCTGGCTTGCAACTCTCAAGGGCAGTCCCAAAAATAGGCTGCTGCAATCACCTTGGCCAGAGACCCTGCTGACACAAATCACCCTGGCAGAGCGGCGGGAGGAAGAAAACATTGTGATTTGCACAGAGATGAGCACAGACACGACAGAAGGGTGATGATCAAGACAACTCGTCTCTATACAGACCCAGTCCGTCTGGAGGGGGCAGTTCTGGACCAGCAGGATCACGAGTGCATCATGGATGTACTCACCCAACCCCTAACCCTCCACCAGTTTGTCTTATTCCTTCCTTGTAACAGCAACTTTCCCCCCTCCACTCCTGGCCCTACTGGATCCTGCTTTGCTGCCCTGCCTCACCACCAACCAAACCTGTTTTGCTGTACAGCCCCTGGCAGAAGCACTGAACTGCCAGCAGCAGGTGCTGAATGTTGCTTTCCCACTGTAATTAGCAGGCTGAGCTCCTCTCCTCGGCTCTCTGATCTCTGTTTTCATTGCTCTCTGCTGCTCACGGGAAATGCGATAGGCAGTATCCAGGGTCTCGTGTCAGCAGCAGGCATTGCTAAGCACCTTAGCAACAGGGACAGGATGGGATGGGAATGCTGCTGGCAGAATTGCGTGAGACACCTCTGGGTGGGCACCTCACTGAAAGGACACCTCAGTCCTAGCTGCTGCAGGAGTTTCCAAGAGCCTTAATGACTTTGTGGAAGAAAGGGAAGGGTGTTCAGGGTGCCCTTGGAGGAGCCAGTGGCTGTATCTGTGGTAGGCAGTTGCCAAGGACCAGCGCAGTGAGGCTGGCTCAGGTGAGCATGCCTCCTCCACAGCCACTAAAACTGTCCCACAAGACTCTGCATCACTGTTTTTCTGCAGCAGGCACAGCCTGACTCATCTTTGGGAGGCATCCTCCAAAATGTCAGTGTGAACAAACCTGCTCGGTTTCTGTCACTACCTGCTGGGGACTCAGCACAGGGAGGCTGTGGGGCAGCTTCCAGGCCACCTCCCATCCCCACTGCTCTCCCAGGATGTTTCTAAATGCCTTCAGGGAACTGCTTGCCTTCCCATGTGTCCTTGCTGCTTCTCCGTGCATGCCCTAAGGCTCTCCTGGGTCTTGAAGGGGAATTCTTTAGTTGTGACCCAAACCCTCTCAATCTGATCATGCCTGGGGGCTGGTGGAGATGGAGAGCACCTTTTTCGGTGCTTCAAGTGGGGGATTTTGAAGCTCAGGACCTTCACCCAAACACGGAGGCTGAAGATGAGACATAGCACTGAAAAAGGCTTTGTTCTCTCAAAAGGTCAAAACTGTCCCCTTCACTGTCCCCATTCATACAGGTCCCCACAGCTGTCCATTGGGTCTGTGGCTCAGGTCTTTAGTGGCCCAGAAGCCACCAGGACACTGGACAGATGGCCGTCAGGGTGGGCTACCCAGAGAGCAGGGAGACAGCAGAGCTGGGAAAGGCAGGCAGTGTCAGAGCATCCTCTGGAGCTCGGCAGGCTGTGCCCAAATGCTCAGGTGATCAGGGACCTCTCTCCAGGCTGGCCTTCAGGTGAGGAGTGAAGAGTGGCAGCCAGGAGGGATCATCTCCCATCTTCCCTTAGAGATACCCCCACCAGGACACCCTTTCCCTGGTCCATCATCACATCTTTGATGCCCACGGCTGCTCAGTAAATACCTTCAAAACTCAGGATGCATCCATGGGTCAAAATACTTTGGATTTTGTTCAAAAACAGGTCAGAAAAGATCTTTCCACAGCTAGAGTTTGTGGTAAATACAATGGATGTTCAGTTCCTATGTAAGTCACACACAAGGCAGGACAGAGGCACCCTCTGCCCCCTCTCAGGACCATTTGGAAGAGATGTGCTTCCAAAGGATGACAAGTCCAAGGAATCACTGGACAGAACATCTTGGGGCTCGAGGCAATAACAATGACACCGGAGAGAGCCTCACTCTCTCTGAGAACAGGGAAGGAGAGACAGGCTGGGTCTAGAGGAGGATGGAGAGAATGCCATGGGAGCACTGGGTGTGAAACCCTGAGCAGGAGGGGCAGGACGCTCTGGAGGCTCAGCACCAGTGGCCACCTGGCATTCAGTGTTGGGTGGGCTGAGGTATTTTGTGGTGAGAGCTCTGCCTTCCTCAGCCTCCCCTTAAGACATCACTTCTACTCCCAAGCCATACCCCTCACCACAAGTTGCCCCCCAAACCCAGATGGGGAGGGGGGTGGCTGTGCACACGTGTGACACAGGAGGAGCCCACGGGAAGGCTGGGCAGTGTGTGGTGACCTGCGGAGAGAGCAGAGATTGGCTGGAGAGCTGGGGGAGCCAGCCTGCTCCTAACAACTCCCAACAGCAAAGACCTGGGCTGTGCTTTGAGCCCAGGCTGGTGATGACCTGTCTGGAAGCCAGTCAGGTCCATCTGAGCCTGGGGTAGGTCCCAGGATGGGCTGGAGAGCTGAGTGGAGAGGCAGGAATGGGCTGGGTGCTGTGGGCACCCCAATGAGAGCATCTTTCACATAGCTGTGTTTTGTGTCTCAGTGCAGACTCTGCCTTTGCCTTTGTGTCCTGAGCACATCCAGGGGGCAAAGTCCCTCAGTTCCCAAGGAATGCCTAAGGGATGCTGCTCACAATAGTCCAGCTGGGGACTGAGCAAGGCCAGGGAGTGAGTCCCTGTACACCTGGGTCTTCACAGCAACCCAGAAATGGTGTCTTGTGTGTGTGATGTTCCCTCACAAGCACTCAGCCCTCCTCTGCTGAGATTCACCGAGGGGGGACAGGCACCAGGAGGAGGAATTTGCAGGGTGTGAGGAAGTGACTTGAGCTGTGGCACAAAAACTTTCTGGGTGGGTGTCACGAGCACACGCTGGGGAGTATCCCGTGGGCCTGAGCTCAGAGCTACATATGCTGCTCCTCTGCCAGCACCAAACATGGCACCTGGCATCTGCTCATCTCAGACCCCATTGGTACATCGAGGCAGTAGGTGGAAAGTCCAAGCCCACAGCAGAGCCCATAAAGGTCGTGTTTTATTCTGGCTGATCTCTTTCGCTTGCCTCATCTCCTGGAGGAAAATGAAGTGATAAACAGCCAGCAGCACAGTTTTGTTAAAAACAAACCAGGGCAAACAAACAGGAGATCATTCTCTCTCCGGTTGGTGTGGAGAATTCTGCTGAGTGGAGAGATGCTCCGGGGACAGACGTCACTCCAAGTGCTGCACAGGCAGCAGACAGTGCGCAGCTCCTCACTGGGACAGCATGGCTGGGCTCAGGGTCTTGCTTCCTGGCCAGTGTCCTGGGGAACCTAAACACCTTTTTCCTTCTGTGGCATTCATATTCCTGCATTTTTCAGGCTTCCAGCGAATGGTACCCACTCCCAGAATCTGCTGAGCCTGACTACGGTCTGTGCCCAGAGCCAGGGGCTCTCCCCAGGTGAAGAAAGCTCTGGGACACAAGAAAAGAATCCACCTTGTCTGAGCCTTTCCACAGAGCAGAGCAGGCAGGGAAGCAAGGGAGGGAAGCCTGGCAGAAGCAGGGATAGCTGCAGCATTCCTGGGCCTTGGAGAGAAGGAAAGCAGGACAGGGAGAGCATAGAAATGGGTTCTGCAAGGTGAAGATGTGCAGAGAAATCACATGCACATGATAGTGTGCAAAGAGGAGGGGAAAGGACAGTGCTGGGCGAGGAGGTGGTGGAGGGGTCTGGGAGCCAGTTGTTCCTCTTGTTTTAATTCTTTCCTTCCTCACCCGAGTGCCAGGATCTCCAACTCTTTTACAGGGCTTTACGATCCCAGAACCTGGCAAACCGAGGCACTGAGAAGTTAAGCGAGGCCACCAGAGAAGATGAGAAGGGATTGTGTTACTCTTTTTTCCCCCTGAAACAAAGCAGAGCTGTCAGTTGACACTTCCCGCTCTGCCCCAGCTAAAGAGGGTTGCTGGGGCCGCTTCCAGCAGACAAGAGACATCAGGGAAGAGACAAGAGAGGTGGGGTGAGGTATGGGATTCCTGCATCGCAGGGTCCAGTGCAAAGCGGTGCCTGGAGTCGATGTCCTCCCACCGGAGCAGGGAGAGGAGGTTCGGTTCCTGCTGCCTCCCGGGAAGCACAGGGCCAGGAAGCTTGGAGGCCTGGCAGCCTGGAGGCATCCTGGGAACCTGGTTTTTGAGGCTGCCTGCTAGGAAAAGGGTTAGGAAATTGGGCAGGCTGCCATCTTAAGTCTGCCCGGCTTTTGGCAAAAAATCTGCCCAAACGATACAGCTCCCTGGAACATTGCAGCTTAGACAAATGTGTGGGGTTTTGTTGTGTGGGGTTTTTTTAATGAAAACCCCAACTCCACTGCATTGAAAACTTGCCCAGCTGGTCGGAGGATAGTGCAGCCAGCCCATAGGAGAACGGGGCAGCAGGCCCATCTCCCCACACACAGGCTGCCTATTGTTCTCTGTTCTGAGCAGGAGGAGGGCTTGCATTAACCACAGGATGGGACCATTCCAGCTGGACCCCCCCACCCCAGCAGACCCCTACTCTGCGTATGCAGTGACCACACCTCCAGCCTGCAGGATGGCTCCCCAAGATCAGCAGATCCAGACAGGCAGATCCAGACAGGCAGGCCAAGGCTAAATCTGCCCTCATGACCCATCAGCTGGCACTGCAGCACCGGCAGGGTTTTGCTGTCGGTACCCATCTTTGGGGGAATGACCCCCAAGGATGTCAGTTTACAAACTGACAGAGGGCAGGGTTAGATTGGGAAGAAATTGTTCCTTGTGAGGGTGGTGAGGCCCTGGCACAGGTTGCCCAGAGAAGCTGTGGCTGCCCCATCCCTGGGAGTGTCCAAGGCCAGGTTGGACAGGGTTTGGAGCAACTTGGTCTAGTGAAGGTGTCCCTGCCCATGGCAGGGGGTTGGAATGAGATGAGCTTCAAGGTCTAGATCTCTAAGTTCTATGATTCTGTGATTCCCACTTCCCTCCCTCTGGCTCGGCTCTGAGGACTGTCCCTGCGATCTGACACTGAGGGATGATTGAAACCTCTTTCCTGGGGATCACATATGGTCTTTAACGGCTCTGAGCACAAACTGAGCGTGGCAGGAGGGGTGAGGGGAGCTGGCAAGCTGGCCATGTCTGGGTACAAATCCCACCGTACCAGCCTCGGAGTCCCCACTGCTGTCACCTTGGCTGCACCAGGCTGTCCAGCCCCTCCGCTGTCCTCCGCTGCTTCTCATCTGCTTGTTATTCATGGCAGGGGGCAGGAGCTTCCCCCCCGCCCCCCATTCACTGTGCGGACCATCACCACAGCTCCAGAAGGTTGAATTTAATGCTGGGGGATTTGCAAGTCAAGAATTCCTGCGCCCACACAATGCGCAGCTGGGCTTTGAAAAGGCGTCAGGATTAAAATGCAACCGCAAACTTGACAAACCGGCGCAAGGGCCGCAGACAATGGGCTGCAGCTCCCTGTTATCATTCACGGCGTGTGAAGGACCAGCTCGGCGGGTTACAAGTCATGCGCTGGAGATGCTGCTGGCCTGGACACCAGCGGGGAGGGTTCCTTTGTGCGGCTCTCGCAGTGGGGAGCAACCCGAAAGACAGGCTGAGCCGAGAGACATCTCCGCTCGCAGCCGGGGGTAAGGAGGGCGGGGTGACAGGGACCCTCCGCCACCGCCGGCGGGCTCTGAGCTCCTGCCTGGCCGGGATTCAGCCACTCCGGGGGGCTCCAGGTTCACCGGGCTCTGCCGGATGGAAATTAAGGAGCTTTTCTTTGATTCTGTCCTGAAACTGTAACTTGGTTTATGCAGGAGTAATAAAGCACACGGAGGCTGGGGGGATTCGGGGAGAACAGGGATGCCAGGACGGGGCAGAGGGTTTCAGATGATGACGGATTAGATACAGGTCAACCGTGTAATAGTGAGGGACAATGCCACCTGGGGCTGGAATAATTAACACTCTGGAGATAAAGCCGGCAAAACAACCGGCTGGATCTCCCCGTGGGCAGCAGAGAGACACCTTCCCCAGCCTCCTGAGCCGACCCAGCCTGCTGCTGATCCTGGGGCATTTGGGACACGGCTCCACTGCAGCCCCGGGGGGACACAGGGCAAGGAAAGGTCTGGCAGAAAGAGACTTGGATCTGGCCAGAGCGGTGGGAAGAGAAGGAGCCACCCAGGAGGTGATGTGATAAGCATGGGGACCTTGTGTGACTGTCATGGCTCGGATCAATTATTTTAATGAGCCCATGGACAAAGGTCAGGGAGGAATGTGGTGTGTCAGTCAGGTCTCCATGCTGGGTATGTACTGGCCACTGCCATGGCATTCCTGTTCAGAGGCAGCAGCCATCCAAAAACCTCCCTGTCTGGAGGACATGGAACTGAGTCTTCATGCGTCCAACACCCTGGTACGAAACTGGATCAGGTGATCTCCCACTTCCCAGCTCTTTTCCTGCCATCTTCCTCAATACACTTTCTGCACAGGAGTGTGCACCGGCTTCCCTCTTGGTACATTGGAACCTGGGAGCATCAGAGGCTGAGCCTAGCAGGAAAGAGGATTTCCCCCTCTCCTTAGGGGCTCCCGGACAAGGACAGGTGGGGGGAACCCTTCCCCCTTCCAAAAGACATAAGGATGAGTGAGCAAACTCCACCCTGGGAGATGGGACTGTGCATGAATACACTGACCTCTCAGCACCCGTCAAGGAGAAGTGTCCATGTGGTGGGCCAGGTCTGGAGGGGCCAAAAAAAGCCCTGGAAGCCAGAGCAGTTCTCAACACCAAACAGCACCATGTGATTTTTGTTAGGCTGTGCAGGAGGGTTTGATTCTTTTTTTTGTTGGTTTTTTTTCCTATACACAAAAAGCTTGGTCCTTCACTCAAAAGAGGGCCTTTCAAAAATGATGCAAAACTGACACTGTGTCAGGGAGTTCGTTGGGAAGCAAGAAGCTGTAAAAATATTATTGAATGGAGGATTGACATTTTTCCTATACTGGAGTTTTGTAGCCGTTTTGAGACTAAACTAGGTAGTTGTGCCGAAGACCAGAATACATCTGGTTTTCAAGCTACTTCAGAGACACAGGGAGACTGAGGGATTTACCTGACTTTGCCCAAATCTCACACATCAGGACATGAGTTTTAGCAAACTGGTAGAGAAATCAGAGCTGTGGTGCAAGATCTGTCTCAGCACAGCTCTCTGTGTTACACAGGCTGAACTTTTTAACCACTAAACCTTGGGAAAAAAAAACCAAGAGGAAAAGCTCCTAAGCAAATTCATCTTGTCCCTACCTCCCGGGGCCAGCACAACCAGCAGCTTTTCCCCAGTGGTGACTCTGTGCACAGGTCTGACTGGAATTAGAAAAATGGCATTAATGACCAAACACCTTTGCTGCCTGCAGTGGTGCCCTGCAAAAGGGTTTCTTGCTGAGCTTGCACTCCCCTCTCTGTCCCATGGAAGTGCTGGTGTCCTCCATGGTGGTCCACCCTGGAGGCCATGGGTACTGATGTCCACTGGTGATGGGCACAGCAGAGCCAGAGTCAGTCCAGCACCCCTGCCCTGCGATGAGAAGGTGTTGAGGTAGAGGGGGCAGTAGCTCATGGGGCTGAATGAGGAAACAATTCTGGAATGCTGGGGTGCTGCTGGGGCAGACTGGACCTGCCTGGAGAGTCCTCACAGCCCCCAGCAGGCTCTCTCTGGGGCTGCATTTTTAAATTAAAACAACAACAGAGCAGAAACAACTACAGCTAAAGAAGTCCTATGGCCTTTGTAATGGTAGGCAGTGTCTGCTCCCCCGGTGATCAGGTCCTGAGGGGCCGCTTCTATGTGAGAACTGGTGTGTCTGCTCCGGCTCCGCCTCACACGGCCAAGCGACACCTACACAGCCCTTTGCGAGGGACAGATGCCACAGGGCCACCTTCCCCCTGCCTGCCCCCGCCGTGCCTGTGCACTGCACGGCTGCCAGCTCGCCCTCCCTCGGGGAGGGGGGTGTGCCCTGCGGGGAATTCGGGTGGGTGCCCCATGGCACTCACCCTGGAGCAGGAGCCCATCCTGCTCGGCCCCCCGGGGAAGGTCAGTGGGCAGGGGGTCATCCTATATCCAGCCGAGCCCGCTGAGGAAGGCGTGTTTGGAGGCGTGTTTGGGATCCCCGCAGTGCCGGGCGGGCAGATGCGTGGTGGGAGCTATATTTGGAAGGTGCTGTTTGGTTTCCTCCCGCAGCACGGAGTCCACAGCAGTGGCCGGGCAGCCGCGACGCTGCGTGTGCAGCTCCCAGCCCAGAGCACCAGCATCCCCCCCTCCCCGGCCCCACACCACACTCTGCTCCTTNAAGGTGCAGTCTGCCTGTGACCGTTTCTCCTCCCTCCCTTCCCCCTTCCTGCTGGTCAAAACCGCCATCCTGGAACAGCCCGGCGGATTAGTGAAGGGATACCTTTGAAACCGATGCCAGGAAAGCTCCGTGGATCAGTTAACAGGAGAGTNGTCACCGGCCCTGGCTGCTGGCTCGCCCCTGGCTGGGGGCCTGCGATCCCAAACGTGCTCTCCAGGCTGGCTTGCCTCATTAATTAAAGAAGACAGATTTTTAGCTTCTTTTTCCCTCCCTCCCTCTCTTTCTCTCTCTTCCTTTTTTTTTCTTTTTTTTTTTTTCCCTGGGCTCCTGCTGGGGAAAGTGGAGCCAGTCTTGTGGGGGCAGGAGGAGGACGAGGATGGGCGCCAGGGATTAGCGGCGGCTGCTGCGCTCTGCTCCCGGGGTGCTCTGCTCCGTGCCACCCTGGGGAACACGAGGAGAGGGGACTCATCTCCCACATCCGCAATCCTGGGACTTGCAGCAGCGTTTGCAGCCCCGCCGGGGGACATTCCCTCATGGCTGGCACGAGCGTTCTTCTAGCCCTCAGCACCTCCTTGATGACTCCTGCTCCGCTGGTCCTGCAGGACTGGGACACAGAGCCCGTCCCCTTCCTTGGCACAGCGGGGACTGTGGGTGCAGCCATGTGTGGGGCTGGCACACTGTGCAGAAAGCAGCCTACATGAGCAAATTCATCTTGTCCCTGCCCCCTGGGCCAGCACCAGCAGCTTTTCCCCGATGGTGACTGTGAGCCCAGGTCTGACTGCAATTACAAAAATGACATTAATGACCAAACACTTGTGCAGCAGTGCCCTGCAAAAGGGTTTCTTGCTGAGAGAGTGAGCGTGCACGGTGTGGTGTGCGTGGTGTGTGGCACAGCCGTGCACAGTGAAACCACACGTGGCACAGTATGTGCTCCGGCTCCAAGGACAGCTCACACCAGCAGAGCACTGCTGCAACTCACTCCACCTGTGCTTGTGCTCAGAGCCTGTCCCCTCCACATGAGCCCAGGCTGGGAGGGAGCCACCCTGGCACATGGTGCAGGAGGACAGGAGAGAACGGTGGGGACAACAGGAGCTCGGGGAGGGACCTGAGGGCTGTGCTATGCTGGGAGTTGGCCCCTGACTGTTCCTGGCTGTGTTGTTCCTCCCTGAAGAGAAGGCCTGGCTGGTTCTTCTGGCTGAGTCATCCCCAGGTCTATCAGCCTGGCTGCAAAATTAAATTCAAAGCTCGTCTTTTTAACACGAAGATCACTTACATCCAGCTGCACAAGCCGCGGCCCCTCTAGGATTTAATAATAAAATGAATGCCCATGACCTGGCTGTTTGCTCACGCCTGGATCTTCCTTGATGGATGAACAGAAATTGCTCCCTGGCTCGGGTCATCCGCAGTAAAAATCGCCAGTCGATTGCTGGGCCCTCCCTCGACTCCTCTGCGTTCAGGGCTCGCTGGCTTCGTTTGGGACCTGGCTTGAAACGGATAATCAATAATAATCAGGCTCGACGCTGTGACGGCACCTTTGATCCAAGGATCTCGGAGCACTTTGCAGCGGATAATGAACGGAGCCCCTCTGTGAGGCAGGCAGGAGTGTCTGCATTTTATGGGGGGAGCGGAGCCCAAGGATGGGCTGACCCTGCTGTTCTCTGGCTCTGTCCTGCTCCACATCCTGCATGCAGACACCTCAACTGCTTTAGCAAGAGAGACTCACTTTGGAGAGGGGATGGTTGGTGCCACATGTCTGTGAGGCTCATTCCCTGGTAGGCTGTGGGTCTGGTTCCTTCCTGAGACAGCCTAAATTGCCCTGTTGACAAAGCCACTCTGGGAAGAGTCATGCTGGTTTGGGGCTCGGCGTGGCAGGGAACAGAGGAGCCCTGGATACAGCACATTCCCCAGGGACAAGCGATCTCAGGGTTCCTCCACCCCCAGACCATGGGGCTCCTGTGATGGGCTGCAGCACCTCTGTGTCACTGTGCAGGGTCCAGAGTTGGGACTCAGGATGTGCTGTAGCTCCCAAGCTAAAACCATTCCCAGGCCTGGGAAAAGAGGCCGGCAGCAAGCAGCAGAGCTGAGAGGTCCTGTTTCCGGCCAACCCAGAGAGAGCAGAGCCTGGGCTCTGTTTGCTTTCAGGGGAGACTTGGACTGTCTTAGGCCAGTAATGCCACATGCTGCACACCAGACCCCCTGCCCCATGGCTGTGCCCTCTGTGGGCCACACGTTGCCCCCAGGTTGGACCACCAGGATGGGCCACCTGCACAACAAGTAGTGCAGGGCTGGTTGGTGTGGACCTTGGCTGGGGTGGTGAGCTCTGCCTGAGGGAGGGCTGTGTCCCCCAGGGATGGGCACGGGACCTAGCTCTGGGAATGCCACCCCCATGTCCCCAGCCTGCACCCCTCAGCCAGGGTGATGTCCTGCTGTTGGAAGGGCTGCATCTTCCACATCTGGGCAGGGGGGACAGAGGGCATCCAAAGCTGGGGATGCCAATCTTGTGTCTCCAGCCTCCACCCCTCAGTCAGGGTGGTGTCCTGCTGTTGGAAGGGCACTGTCCCCCATAGCTGGGCAGTGGGGACAGAGGGATCCAACTCTGGGGATGCCACCTCTGTGTCCCCAGTCTGTATCCCTTGGCCAAGATCACATCCTGCCCTTAGAAAAGCTGTGTCCTCCCGTGGCCAGCCAGTGGAGGGAGGGGGAGCACCTTTGGGGATGCCACCCCAGTGTCCCCAGCCTGCACCCCACCAGGACAGGCTGCTCCGCTGGTGTCGCAGCGCCACCCCTTGCCTCCCGGGGAAAGTGCCCGTTGTCTTCATCTGCACTCTCCAGCAATTAAATGACTAATATATTAATTGTTTCTAATCTGCGCATCTGCAAGGTCACCTGTAAGACCGGACGAGGAAAGCAAACCTCCTCCCCAGGCGATCCCTGTCATTCCCCAAGGAATGAGGCTGCAGCCCAGGGATTGTCCTGTGGACCCCTGCCCCAAATCTTTCCCGGAGCGTGGCCGTGGGGAGCAGCCTCCGGCGGGGCTGGAGGCGGGAGGCTGGGAGGGGGATGCCGGTGCTGGCCTCCGTCGGGAAGCACACCCCGTGCTGGCGACGGGCTGAAAATCGAGTCACCGCCCGTCCGTGGGTCCGTCCAGCCCGTGTTCCCACCGCTCGTTGCCGCCTTTGCCTTTGTCTCCGGCGCTCAGCCGCGCTTCCAGTCTTCAAAGTGTTAAAACTTTTCAGTGTGTGCTGCAGATCCCTTGCCTGCAGCCTCCTGCCCTGAGTCAAATTAATCATGTACTGGGAAACACAGCAGGCATGTACTAGCCCTGGGCATGGTGTATCACGTACTTTCTGGAATCTGTCACATGGGGAGCTTTCTGTTTTAGGCTCAATTGATCCTTTCTCGGTTTGATACTGTGTTTAATTGTGAGATGGGGCTGTGTGTTTTTGCTTCAGCCGAACTTAAAGGGCCGCTCTTCCCAGCCTTGTTTTCAGATGTCCGCAAGAACAGACCGCCGCTGTCTCCTCACCCAAACAAAAAGCCTTTCTCTCCCCACACACAATATCCCCTCTGTATTGTCCACAACAAAGAGCAGGGCTAAATTAATTTTAGGTCCGGCTCTTTTAATGTAGGGCTGGGAAGGGGAGGTGCTTTTATTGCTGCAGCTGACGGCTCAAACAGGAGAGGAGAGAGGTGGCCTGGGCCACCGGGCACTCCCCGGGCAGTGGGGATGGGGAGGGGGGTTGTTCCTGGCCCCCAGGACCCCCCTGAGCACCCTCAGCTGCAGTGCCTGGTGCAAGGTGAACTGGAGAAGAGCCCGACCATGCTCCTCGCTGGAGCATCACCCCAGGTGGGTCAGAGCCTTCCTGGGCTTTCCCTCCGCCCCCAAGGAGGGCTTTCCACCTGCCCTCCCCCAGGAAGAGTGGTTTAAGGAGGCTGGGTGAGACAGAAAGTGCCCACACCCCAAAAGTGATGTCCCCTGGGGTCTGGCATCTCCCTCTGGCCGGCCAGATAACCATCATAGGGTGATTTCTCACTCTGTCTCCACACAAAAGATTTAAAGGGACAAACAAAAACCAGAGCATCCCTCCGGAACTGGGTGAAAAGGGGGGAAAGGCATTTTTTCCGTGTGCTTTTCCTGCTGAAAAAGGCTTATCTGGAGCAATCACCACAGGCCACTGTGCACAGCAGTGTGGAATGGAGCCACAGGGGCCTGGGAAAGGGTGTCCTCAGGGTCTCCTCCCTGCCCTGGTGGGCACAGTCCCCTGGTGTGATGTGCCACCCACCTGCACCGGTCGTTTGCATGGCTCAGCTGCCTCAGGGACATGGTGGGATGACGGAAGGGGCCATGTGGCCACCAGGTCCCGGTGGCATCTCCAGGATGTGCAGAAAGAAGGGAAGGAGCCTTGGGATATTGTCAAATCAGAGTCAAGGAGAGCTGAGGAGAGCAGGGGTTGGGGAAGGGAGATGTCTGGTCGGGGAAGTGGGGAGGAAAGGGGATGCTGAGGGGAGCAGAGGAAGGGGACAAGAGACCCCAGGCAGGAGAGTCAGGCTTTGGGAAGGGCTACGGCAGCACAGGGGTGTTGGGAGGGGAGACAGGAGAGGGAGGGGATGTGGGTTGGTGTGACCTGATGTGGTTTCCCACAAATTTAGGCAGAGACGTAGGATTGAAAGGGGAGGGAGAGGTGATGCAGACAGCTCAGCTATGAGTTCTCCCTGCTCACACCTCCTTCCGTTTCCCAAGTGGGTGGGCAGGGCAGGTGGGAAGGGTCCTGGCCAGCCCCTCCGTGGCGAGACAGAGTCCCTGCTCTGTGCCCTGCAGCCCTCAGTTTCTGGGTAGATGGGTAGGAACTTGCTCCTGGTTTATAAATATTCAGCGCCAGCAAAGCCCATTAAAGTTGCATTAGGGCTGTGAATCGGAAAGCCCCAAAGCCAGGCAGCTCCTGCTGCAGCTGCAGCACGATCCGGGTCCTGCCGCCCATGCGCAGCCGCCCTTCCAGCTCCAGCCCAGGCTCCCCGGCTGCCAGGACACCACATGGCTGCAGCAACGTGTTGTTGAAGAGCATCCCCTCAGCCTCCTCGCTCCAGCACACCTGGCACAGGTAGCATGAACCTGGTAGAGGTGGAAGAAAAAGGAGGGTGTGGTGTCAAGTTCCCATTGTCCCCAGATGAAGTGCGATGGTTGGAAGTTGAGGGCTGGGTGGTTTTCTTGAGTGGGATGTGCTGGGATCCAGGCGTGACCCCCTGGGATAGCAGAACTCTGGATTTGGCCAGCTTTTTGGGAGAACAATGGGAAGCCCCTTGGCTGCAGAGTCAGGCTGACTACACGTCTTAGGCTGCTCCCTCCATCCGGCAGCGTGCACCGAACTGCATCTCCAGGAATAGGCAGGAACGCGCGTATTAAAACAGAAGCTGGAGAAAGGAGTTACATCTGTGCGAAGCAGCGATCCAAGTGTTACTATCGGGACCAAATTTTCTCACTTCCAGGAGAGCAGCTCTGAATGTGACAGTCTGCAGACTTGGGCATCAGTTCAGCCAGCTTCCTCATCTCATCTCACCGTATCTTGCAGAATCCCCCAGCAGCCGTGTCCCCTCCACTCCAGCAGCATGTCGTTGAGCTGGAGGCGATGAAAGAAGCAGGAGCTGAGTGGGAAACGGGGCACACAGCAGGAAGAGAGGGAGTAATGCTTTGGGGAGCCAGTGGGGAGCAGGCAAGGTGGAGAGAGAGACTGGAGAGGCTGGGAAGTGGTCAGGGAATCACTGAAATGGAGGGTATGATGGACCATCAGAAGTTAAGCTCTCGGGAACTGAAGTCTCGTTCTCCTTGTTCCACTGCTGGTGTGTGCAGGGGAGCCAGTCACTACTGACTCCTGGCCCGGGTGGAGACACCCTCCGCCCTTTCTCCTTTCTGCTGCTGTGCCTCTTCCTCACAAACTGTCCCTGCTCCTCCCACCAGAGCTTCCAAGAGTCCCAGGGGAGCACACCCCTGCCTGGCATGCAGAAAGCCTGAGGTCAGGATATATATGCAAAGGATGTCAAGGTCTGGAAGAGAGGAGGGGAGGGCTGAGTCCCTCTGGGCTGGAGCAAGGTTCAGTGGCTCTTAAGGATGCCTGCAGCCTCCCTCCCAGAGGGCTGGGAAGTGCAGGAAGCTGCCTTTGAGCTCCTGGAGGAGAAGAGGACTGAAACAAGAAACCACTGAAATTAATTTCTGTACTTCACCTGAAATAGCAAAAAAACTGAATGAGAAAAGGGGAGGTGTATTTCACCAGAGATAAGAAATCTGTTTTACATCAACAAATGTTAGAGACAATGAGAAGCCACCTGTCCCTGTCCCACACAGTTTAGATAGGGATTCCTGACAAGATAGGGAAAGGTCATTTAGAAAGGTGGCAGCAAAGAATGGAGGTTTTGCATGTTGAAGAATAAATGCTGGGAGGAGTATGCTTCCTCAGATTTAGGGATGGGGGAAAACTGAGGATCCTAGAAATGAAGCATCTGTGGCTAGAGTGGGGTCCAAACAGTGGTGCTGTACAAACAGCTAATTTTATGTGGATGGAACTTAGGAATTAGGAAAAACTTTGAAAATTGAAAAATAGCAAAAAACTTTCAAGAGAAAAGGAAAGTCTGAAGCTCCCATTACCCCAGCTGGGCTGAGGCTGCATTTTGTGCAGCTGGAATCTGCCTTGGTGGCTGCTACCCCAGTCAGAAAAGAAGAGTTTAAAGTATCCCAAGGTCCATGCCCACTGATTGTGAAAAATTATGTTTTGTGACTGGAAATAATGAGCTCGTGACTGGTGTGTTCTGCTACACTTTGGGCTTTGGTGCCACCGGTGCCAAATTCAACACAGCTTTGACCAAATGGTGCCTCACCTGTTTCCTGCCACTGCTGGTGCATTGATCCAAACTCTTCCCAATTTCCTTATTCAGCATGGGTCAAGAGTTGTGAGAGTCTTCCATTGGGAATGTGTCTCCTGTCTTTTCGCAGTCTATCAAGCCTGAAGTGCTGCTGTGCAAGAACCCACGATGTAACAGCCTCTCACTTGCTCAGCAGCTCAGAGGAGCTCACATGGCACCAGTGTGCCACTGGTGATGTGGGAAGTCCTTCACTGTGGGACCCAACAGCAGCAGCAGCTACCAACTCTGGGTTGGGAGGCCCCTGCCTGACCTGTGCAGGAGGTGGCATCCAGGAATTTGGGGTCTGCATTTGTGGTGGGGAGGATCTTCTTCAAGAGGACATAGCCTCAAGGTGCACCAGAGGAGGTTCAGGTTGGACATCAGGAAGAACTTCTTCACCAAAAGGATGATCAGGCATTGGAAGGGGCTGCCCAGGGAGGTGGTGGAGTCACCATCGCTGGAGGTGTTCAAGTAATAACTGGATGTGGCACTCAGTGCTCTGGGCAGGGCGACAAGGTGGTGATCAGTCAAAGGTTAGACTCGGTGACCTCTTTTACAACCTTAATAATTCTGTGATTCTCTGTGGCACCCATTTCCTGAGATGGAGACCTTGCGTGAAGATCCCTGAGCATCCATCTCAAACCTTACATCACGGAGAGAGAAGTTTGTTGCTACGTTTCAGGACTTCACCACCGCCCTGGGCAGCTTGTTCCAATGCCTGACAACCTTTTCTGTGAAGAAATTCTTCCTGAATTCCCAGCATTCTCATCACACCAACCTGAACTTCCCCTGTCGCAGCTTGAGGCCATTTCTCCTTATCCTTTCCCTTGTTCCCTGAGAGCAGAGATTGACCCCCACCTGGCTCCATCCTCCATCAGGGAATTGTAGAGAGTGGGAATGTTGCCTCTGAGGCTCTTTTTGTCCAGGCTGAGCCCCCCCAGCTCCCTCAGCTGCTCCTTATCAGACTTGTGCTCCAGACCCTTCCCCAGCTCTGTTCCCTTCTCTGGACACACTCCAGCCCCTCATTGTCTTTCTTGGAGTGAGGGAACAAGACACCAGCAGCAGCACAACCCATGGGAAAGGAGGTTTCCAGAGGCTGAAGGAACCCACCCCCAAACCCCAAGAAACCCCCTTGTACTCCAGGGAATAAGCTGATCATCTGTGGGGGCAGGGAAGGAATTTGCCACCATCTGCCTCTTGTCTCTCTGCTGTGGGGATTAATAAGCAAGTGAGGAGGGGAGGATTCAGCACTGTTATTAGTTGGAGAACGGCATTATTCCCCCTGTCTGCACCGCATAAATGAGTGTGTATTTTTCATAATGGGGGAATACATGCAGGGAGAGAGAAAAAATGTTTTAAAAAAGAAAGAAGGAAAGGGGGGAGGGGGGAAATGAATCGATATAACAGAAGCATTAGGGCACTCAGGGGAGTGTTTTACTGGGGCCATTAATATACTTCTCAGGTGGTAAAAGCCACTTAGCCTTTAAAAATGATAATGAAATGTTAACTACCCAAAGCATTATTGCTGAGTCACGGAGAGCCAGGCAGCCCTTCAGCTCCCATTTGATCCAGGGGTGCTGGCAGGGCCATCGCCAGCCCCTGCCCGTGTGGGGAGCAATTATCCAGCACGTCTCTCCTCCTGCACATGGAAATGCAACACCTGGAAGCCCTGCAGTGCTGGTATGGCTGCTCCAGCCTGGGCACCCCCTGCCAGCTGTGCCCGCTGCCCCAGCTGCTCACCTGCCCAGTGCTGGATCTGACATCCGGACCCAGGTGTTCCCGTGGGAGAAGGTCCCGACTGCGCAGGTGGAATCAATCCTTGGGAGGGCAGAGGGCAGTCAGGTCAGGCAGGATCAGACCCATGACCACACAGGTTGCTTCCAAGCCAAAGGGAGAAAGGTGGGAACTGGGAAGGAGACCACCATTTACAAAGGTCAATGTGCAAGGATGTTTTGAAGTGGAAAGCTGCAGATGCCACTGTCTTGCCTGGCTGCAGAGGATCACAGAATCACAGAATATCCCGCAAGGATTATTGAGTCCAACTCCTGGCTCTGCACAGGACCATCCCCGAGTCACACCCTGTGCCTGAGAGTATCACCCAAACACTTCTTGAGCTCTGTCAGCCTTGGGGCCATGCCCACTGCCCTGGGGAGCCTGGTCAGTGCCCAACCACCCTCTGAGGAAGAACCTTTTCCTGAGGTCCAACCTAAACCTCCACTGACACAGCTCCAGGCTATTCCCTGTGTCCTGTCCCTGGTCCCCCCAGAGCAGAGCTCAGGGCCTGCCCCTCCTCTGCCCCTCCCAAGGAAGCTGTAAATGCAGTGAGGTCTCCCCTCAGCCTCCTCTTCTCCAGTTGAACACGCCAAGTGCCCTCAGTGTCCTCACACAGCTTCAAATCAAGGCCCTTCCCCATCTTCATTGCCCCTCTTTGGTTGCTCCCTAACCCTATGGTGGGGGGAGCTCAGCTTCTCTGGGGGGATCAGGGAGGACCCTGATTGTCCAGCTGCTGAGCAATGCAGGGATGTGATGTGTAAGGGCATGAGGTTCCCTCTTGGCTCCCAGGAGGTGGCAATGGCGGAGGCCTCATGAGTTTCTACTCTGCAAACTATTGGTGATTGCAGGCACCTGGCTGGCAGCACCCTAAACCACTTGACCAGCATGACACCCCCATGCTGGTGAATGTGCTGAGCTTTGGGTACCCCCAGATTACTGATCAGCTTTGAAAACCATGGGGGGTCAAATTCTGACTGTGTTCTTGCCAGTGGGGTTTTTTTCACCCTGCAGGGCAGCAGGGATTCTCATTTCTCATCTTTTATGTATCTCTGACTCTTATTTGATTGCGAAGGGCCCAAACAGCCCCATGCAGTGTCACACGAGGAAATTCAACAGGCTGGCATGGTCCAGTGAGCTGCAGTGTGAGATGAAGGTCTTCTCCTAGGACGATTCAGTGCCCAAGCAGAAAATTAATTTCCTTCCATCCATCTGTATATGACCCAAAACCTTCCCTAGTCAGGGAGATTATGAAGTTTTTTCGCAAACGTGGATTGAAAGTCAGAGGTAGCTGTGAAGGATGCTGGAGGAGGGCTGAATCTCTGGGGGGACAGGGAGCAGCTTGGCTCCTGGAGGCACATCTTCACTCTCATCCACTACACTTGCTTCAGGTGTTACTAGGAGACCTGTTTCTGGGGAATTGTTTTACTTGGGTGAGCTTTCACCTCTGTTAGGGAGGAACTGGAAGCACCTGAAGCAACCAAACACCTTTCTTTTACCCTCTTTAGCCCCACAGAGAAGACACTGCACGTGCAGCAGAGTGATGCATTTGGGAATGTTGGCTGTGGAGCAGATCCTGGTAACTGCAGTGTAAAGGGTGGAGTTACAAGAGCATGTCTGGGACTCTTGCACACCACTGAGCAGGTTGTGAGTGTCCCCAACCATCCTGGCTGGTACAAGGCTGCATTTCCCCAATAGCTTGTGGGGGATAGTCCTGTTCACCACCGTTCCTGTCTGGCAATGCAGCCCTGAGGTCAATCTGCCTGGTTGCAGGATGCACAGACCCCTTGGAGCTCAGGGAAGGGCTGTGCAGCAGCAGCTGATGCTGCATGTGCAGCTCTGCACTCAGGATGGGGAGGAAGGAACATTTCTCACCTCCTTTCCCCGCCTCAACTCCGCGCTTCATCCTCTTCCAGGAGAGACATCAGCAGGAGGCAGCTCTGATCTCCGCAGGTCCTGCTGGGACCCACACTGGCAAAGCCTAGGTGTGCTTGACAGAGGCAGGATCATCCCCACCGAGCCTCCAGCTGCTGCCTTGAGTGCCAGAGGCAGATGTGCAACCCTGAACTCCTGTCCTGAAGCTGGGGGCTGTGCCCCTACCCCTAAACCAGAGAGGACTGGGTTTCCCCTGTGCTCTGCAGAGAGCCTGCAGGTACAGTGGAGAGGGCATCTGAAGGGCATCTCCTCCCAGCGTGGCACTCTCGGAATTAAAGGACACAGAGGGCTTCTGCGCCTGCTGAGAGAAGCGCTTCTCAAACCGCGGGTCACGACGTGCCTGGAGTCGTCTGGGGAACCGCTAAATGGGTCACGGCGCTCCGGAGGCTCCGGCAGCGCACGGCCACGGGGTCTGCATGGACCAGCCCTCCTCCTGCCCGGCTCCGCTCTCCCGAGGGCAGCCTGCAGAGCAGCCGCTCGCCCAACTGGCACTGGCAGCCCCACGATTAAGGACGACGCGGCCGCCTCGCACTGAAGCGCTTTATCCCCAGCGCCCGCTGTGAAAGGAATTGCCTGGGATCAGGTGGTGCGAGCCAATTTTCCTCGCAGCAGGGGCCGCAGGTAAAGCACCTCGGCGGAGGGGAGCTGCGCTGCTCTGAACTTTTCTGTTGCCCGCCTGAACTGGGGAAAGAGAAGGGATATTGTGTGCACTCAAGCAGAAGCAGAGGAGATGCCAAGAGAGGAGAGAAGCAGATGGAAAAGACAGAGAAAGCTCAAGATGAGGAGAGAGCAGGAAGGAAGGAGCAGAGGAAGGATAAAGCAAGAGGGAGGTGAGAAAAGAGCTGGAGCTGGGATGCCACAAAGCAGTGGCCAAGGCAGCAAGAGAGCTGCATCTTCTCTTTCTTGTCCTACAAACCAGACACAGACGTGGCAGCAGCTAATCTTCCTGGCTCGTGAACAAAAGGATTCTTTTCATGCCAGTAATCCAAGAGCTGCCATGCCACGGCTCTCCCAGCTCATCTGCTGTGAATGCACTTCTGTGGCGTCCAACTGAACGGGTTAGCAAAATAAAGACAGATGGCAAAGGATTAGCTCTAACACTTCTTCTGTATCACAATGCAGTCACTGCAGTCTTCTTCACTGTCTCCTCTCGGGACAGTTTGCTGGTGCTGCAGATGTGCAGCCACCCCCAGTTCTGCACAAGTGGCCCTCCAGAGCCACAGCCCAGCCCTGTGCAAGCAGGAAAGAGTGACCGTGGTGGTTTCCTTTGTTTTGTGGACAACAGGTACAGGGGAGAGGCTGTGGTCAGAGTGAACGGTGAGCACTCAGCCACCTCTCCGCTGAAATGGGACTTCTTTGTCCCAAATCACCCTTGGTTACACACCTTCAGCACCAGAGGATTTGGAGCAGACTCTCAGGCACAGTGCATGCATTGATGAGCTACATTTTTAACATCTAGACCTATCATCCCTAAGAATGGGGCTATGCCATGTGGTCCATTAAAAGATAAGGCAAATATATCAAGAAACAAAGATGGGAGGTTGATGCCACCTCTTCACAAGTCAACAAGAAAACTTCTTGCCTTCTTCATTTAGTTGACTTTGCCCAAGTCAGGTCAGCTGCAGACATAGAGCTCATCCAGGGCCAGATGATGTGACATGGACATGAATTCTGCTGCACAAAAAGTGTGCTGGAGACAGCCTGTCTTTGTTTAAACTGGGACATTTTCCTATTGTTTCCCAGCCAGAAATTATGTGGGAATTCTAGATAAAGATCTAGATCTTTACTGCTTTGTTAGTAAATATCCTTTCCAATTGCACAAGTTTTTTGGGCTGAACTGTCTCCTCCTGCAAGGTAAACTTTACTCTAACATCCAAGTGGAGTCTGTCTAAGCTCAGTTTTACCAGGTTGGCAGCTCTGGTGCTACTGGTAAGTTCAGGGATGTCCAGGTTCCTCAGGGTGGACAGGTTTCTGTCCTGCTGAAGGAGTCTCCTGATCTCATTTAGACAGTTCATGGGACATCTTCACCCCTGAGCCTGTTATTTTGGAAATTATCCCTTCTGACTCCTCATCCAAGATCACCACGTGACCAAGCAGTTCCACTTTGTCAAGAAGATGCATTTTCCCATGAAACTGGATATGTCTTAGAAGTCCTGCAAGGTACAATTCAACCAATTTTTCTGTCACTGGTGACCTAGTACTCATATAAACAAAAATGACCAAGAAACTCCAGGCTCTTGCTCCCTGAAAAACACCGAGACTTAATCAATGCTCTTGACAAGAAGATATCCTGCCTCTGCATTGGCTGTGGAATTGTCCAGTTTATTTATAACCTATAAGGAAGATAAGGCTTCAAGCAACCTGATTTACTCTTCAAATTAGCCCTGCTCTGAGCAGGAGGATGGAGCAGATGACTGCTCAAGGTCCCTTTTCAACTCAGTGTCTGTAAGTGGAAGATCCCCTGGGATGCTCTAACCTTGCAGCTGAGTCCAGCAGCTCTCGGAGCTGTACCTGCCTGATGGATGTTCTGAGGGTCCTGTCCTACCTGCCAGCCTGCTTAACCAAACTGTGTTCCTCTGCTTAGCCAGTGATATCTTTAGGGATGTCCTTTGTTACTTTTTGTGGATATTTTTTCAGTAGTATTCCTGATAATCTTACTTATGCCTAAAAATGTCAAGTTCATTCCAACGCAGGATGCGTTGGAATCCTATGCCGTGTTTGGGCCTCTCAGCACAAGACACACGTGGAGGCGCTGCAGTGCGTCCAGAGAAGGGCAATGGAGCTGGGGAAGGGTCTGGAGCACAATCTGATGATGAGTGACTGAGGGGTTCAGGTCTCAGAGTGGCAAGGGAATGAGGTATGTGGGAACACAGCTCCAGGGAGCCCCTCTGCCACCTGTCATGCCACTGCCATAGGGAAACCATGAGTGAACAGCAAGCTGTGAGACCATGAGTGGTATGAGGTGAATGTGAGACACTTTGGGAAAGGCAGATGACCCCTGAGATGAACTCTGACGAAGTCCTGATGCCCTCTGGATGTGTCCCTCGTGTGTGTCCCTCCAAGATGAGAGGGAATTGGGCTGATAGGAGCTTGGCCCTTGATGGAGTCACACATTCCTGAAAGGCTGAGTGGTTCTGCAGGAATGGCTGCTTGAAGAGGTGCTGTCTGCAGTCCCCTCCACCTCTGCCCTCTGGGAAAGGCACTGGGAGAGCAGAGGCAAAGGTGTAGTCCAAGCAGAGCTGTCAGTGCTTGTGCTGGCTGGGAGCTCCTGTGTAGCACAGGGACCAGTCCATTTTGTCATGCAGGGGTGGTGCAGCGTGAGATCTTCACACACTGGACATCTTACTGATTCTGATGTTTTTTCCTCAAGCAGTCAGAAATCAGAATTAGACATCTTACAGCCCAGCCCAGGAGGGACAAACACTTCCAATCACCATGACAGCATTAGGGAGGCTTGCCCTGAGCAAGGCCAGAACACCCAGTGGAGACACTAGGGAAGCAAAACATCAAACCACCTTCCACAGGCTGAACCTCTCCAACACCGAGCAAGGCACGTTTCCCCTTGTAAAATATAAGACTTTTTCCTGTTGGCATTCTGAGGTCTGCCAAAGCCAGGCTGAGCAGGCAGCCTGGTTTTTGACACTTCTTGTCTTCAGGGCACTTGAGCTTTTTGCAGCCTCCTCCTTGTGTTTTGCTTCTCTTGTGCAAGGTGGAATTGGACAGGCAGCCAGGCAGCAGGCGCCGAGCGCGTGCTGGTGACAGCCTGCCAGGGCATCCCGGGCTCCTTCAGGATGCTGACAGCAGACAAGCCCATTATCACCCCTCCCATGCCTAGAAAGGGTCTTGCCAGTGGTGATTGCAATCACAGCCCCCAGCACAGCTTTCTGTGCGAAGCACACATGGTTTTTAGGGATGCAGTGGGAACCAACAACTGCTCCTTTTGCAACCTGCCCAGCTCAGAGGCTGTTTTCAGCTGCTCTGTCCCACCTCTCTGTTTCTCACAGCATTACCACTCCCCCAGAATTATGCCTTACTTTGCTGCACTTCTGCCACCGTTGCCAAGGGCTCCTGGTGATCCAAGCCTGGCACTTTGAACTGTTGTGTCCTCCTTGGGAGTGCCTTTGCTTGGCTCAGTTCTGCAGAGACACTGCAGCTCACTTTCCATGCATCCCAGAACAAAAGGCAGTTGCTGCAGCTGCCGATGCTGCAGGTGGTGATTCAGCCCCTGCACTGCTGAGACCTCCCTGAAGACCAAAACCTCATCCCTGCAAGAGAAACTGGGGCCTCCAGCCCACAGCTCTGCTCCCTGCAATGGCCACGAGCGTTCCGTTTGTAATCAGCTCGGCAGGATGGGGGAAAAGGGGATGAAAAGGGGCATCTGAGATGGACAGAAATCTGGAAAGGTTCAGGCACAGCAAACCCAGCTGTAGCCAGCACAGCATCATCTTCACCACAAACCTCTTCAGCCAGTTCTGAAATTTGCATCTGGATGCGTTTCATTCCCTATCAATGTTCATTAGCAGCTGCCCAGCACTAAGCTGCCTTCTTGGGAATAATTAGGCCCTTTCTCTGAAGGTCAGGACGGTGCTAACATCATAACTTCCCTTTCTTTGAACATGCAGACAGTTGGATGCTGCGAGCATCCATTAAAGTGCTCCTGTGAGAGGCAGCGGGAACACACAGGCAGTGGGGCAGCACGGACAAGGAGCCTGCTGCTGCTGTGGTTTATTTTTACTGCAAATATCAAAGTTGCATGACAACTTTGCTGCTCGAGCTGGAGACAGCAAAGGTCTGGAAAAGAGGGGAGAGACAGAATATAGAATAAACCTGAGAGTTCTGTTGGACTTTCTACTCCTATTGAAAGCCCAGGGCTCTTCATTCAGTCATTCACAGACAGAACAGCGGCTCCAGGACAGTGTTTTAGGAGGCTGGGTCACCATAACTCTTCTCTGCCCTCGAGCCTGTGGGCTTGAGCACTGCAAAGTAATTTTCAATGACTCATAAGCCAGTGTTAGCCAGCCAAGGGAGCTCCAGGGGCTGCTTCAGCTTTGAAGAGACTCTTCAGAGCACAGCCTGTGCAAATGGGGGCACGGGAGCTGCTGCTTCACACCACAGTGGACTCCTGCTGAGTTTTGTAGTCATGTTGGGGAGGCAGCGGTTCAGCCTCCTGTGGGACAGGAATGCTCCACTTCCAGCTGTGGAACAACCACTTTCCACCCATGGACACGTAACTCCAGCATTGCAGTGGCTCCCAGGACTTGTCTGAGCTTCCAGGTGGCTGCGGCTGTGGTCAGCAAAGGCAAGGCTGGGGAAACTGGGGAGGTTTGTGCCAGTTCCTTTGATGCCTGAGCTGCTTGGCCACGCTGCAGAGCTCAGGAGGATTTCCATCACACAGCCTGTGGAGGCTTTGGTCCCAGGTGACAGCAGATACCTCTGTAGGACATGAACTTTGCCACCTCTGCCAGATGGCTCTGGCTGCCCTTGAGAATTCCTGTGCTGCAATGTCTCCTCGCTGACTTGTGGCCATCGCTCTTGGCTCCCCCAGCCTTTCCTGCTGTGGTTATTCCCTGTCTCCCAGAGGGCATCAGGTGTGCGGTGCAGGCTGAGAGTTTCTGGCTGACACGGGAAGGTCCATAGCAATGTGATTTTGGCACATGCCTGGCACTTCATCAGGTCAGCCTGCTTTGTACTCATTGAATTTCAGGCAAATTATCTTCAGGACTTGCTACAAGGTGCATCTGTTCTCTTAACTCTAATCCTAAATCTAAACCTAACCCTCCTTCAGGGGCAGAGTAGAACATGGCTGAGGCCTCCGAGGGAGGCTGGAGAAAAGCAGTGTGGCATCAGGAAGTGTAGCAACATGAAGGGCAGCTCTTCATTAAGATAAATGGTCTTTGAGGTGTCTACCAAAGCCTTTGATACCATTGAGAACTAGGCAGTGTAAGAAGGAGGATGACAAACCTGCCCCAAGGTTTGCCTATGGTCTTTGCTGCTATTCCAAGTTGCAGCTGAATGCACTTGGTGAGATCTCATCAGGGGTTCCCCAAAATGGACAGTCTCTGCTGTTACTGTGATAAACAGGGTTGCTTGAAAATAGTCCCAGTCCTCACAGGCTGCAGGGATCCTTGGATGGCTGTGTTCACTGGCAGTCATGGTACCACCTTTGACAAGGCATCACTTCTGTCCATGGAGGTAGAAAACAGTGCCTGATGAACATCTTGGTCTCACATTGTGTTGGTGGGAGCCTCGTGAAGATGCTACTGAGCTGCTATGGCTGTATATTTTCAAGGAGAGCACAAATAACTGTTACCTTTGTTACAGTGGTCTCTAGGTTTGTGTCCATGTCAGATAGATCACAGTCTGAGCAGACAGGGCTGTGGGGAAATGTTCATGAATGGCTCTAAAGTGACAGAGCCCAGTCAAGTCCCAGGTCTGACCTGGCTTTCCAAGGTCTGAGAGCCCTCCCTGTCCTCACCAAGTGCAGCAGATCCCAGAGGTTTGGCACCTCTGCAGCACCCGGCCTCTTGGACTGTCTTGTTTTCTGCGAGCTGGCTCATCTCACGCCAGCAGAGCTGACAAATGGAGCGAAGCAGAGGCCCTTGTGTGTCTGAGATCATGGGACAGGCGTGGCTGGGCTCTGCCCTTCAGGTCAGGGAGCTGTTTCCATGGCCCAGCCCAGCCCTATTTTGTCCAGAAGAAATCCCAGTATAGACAAAGGCCAGAACCCAGCTCTGGGGGCTCCAGCACAGGATGGGCATCCACCTGTTGGAAAGAGTCAAGAGGAGGCCACCAAGATGATCAGAGGGATGGAGCAGCTCTGCTGCAAGGAAAGGCTGAGAGAACTGGGATTGTTCAGCCTGGAGAAGAGAAGGCTTTGGGGTGAACTAATTGTGACCTTCCAGTACCTGAAGGGGCCTACAGGAAAGATTGAGAGAGACTATTTAGGAGAGCCTGGAGTGACAGGGCAAGGGGGAATGGCTTCAAACTGCCAGAGGGCAGGGTTAGATCAGATATTAGGAGAAATTCTTCCCTGTGAGGGTGGGGAGGCCCTGGCACAGGTTGCCCAGAGAAGCTGTGGCTGCCCCATCCCTGGAAGTGTCCAAGGCCAGGTTGGACGGGTCTTGGAGCAACCTGGGCTAGTGCAAGGTGTCCCTGCCCATGGCAGGGGGTGGAATGAGATGATCTTTAAGGTCCTTTCCAACCCAAACCATTCTATGGTTCTATGAATATGGCCTTTGTGTAAATACAATACAGCAAGACATTGTTACACTGGAGTACCCTCCTTTTTAAAAATTTAAATAAAGGAATAAAGTGTAACCCGGAGCCATTTCAAACTCCCAGGCAGACAGATAGCTGTTTTACTTGATTGGATTCATGCATATTTAGACAGTTCCTTATTAAATAGACAAGAGGCACTCTATCTATTGAAAACTTGCATGAAGGTGAAGCATGTTTTGGTGTCTCTGCAGAAGGCTGCATGCTCTGTTGAGACAGGGACTGGCTGTATTTTGTGTTTTATGCAGCACCTAGGAAGGCTGGAGTATAAAATCCAGCAGCTGCACTCCCTGGTGTGTGATGCCAGTGCACGCACAGCATCGTAAATCAGTGCAGCTGTGGGTCACTGTGGGATGACTTGATGATGAGAGACTTGCATAGGAAATGAGAAAATAATCAGGCACTGAGTGCTGGCTGCTCCTCTCAGCCCTGCGCTGACCACAGGTCAGTGTCAGCAGCTGAGGTACTGACGGGGAGCTCTGATCCGACACCACCTCTCTGGCGTTGTCCGGATATTCTGGACTGGTTTCTGCCTTGCTTTATTCAGGTGCTGTGGTGGGCATCAAGATTAACTGGACATCTACAACCAACAGGATGCCCTGGGCTGAGCAGCCTCTGTCCAACTGCAGCTCACTCTTCTGTGCAGAGTCAGGTCTTCAATTATTGCATCCTGTGGAATATCATCATCTCTGTGTCTGTCAAGCACTTTTGAATTGATCATTGACTAAAACTCCATTTGTTGGCAGGGTTGCTGGCAGATTTCAGGCTCTGCATCCAGCTGATCTAGCCCCCAAGAAAGGCACTGAGGTGCTGGAGCATGTCCGAAGAGAACACCAACAGAGCTGGGGAAGGGTCTGGAGCACAAGTGTGATGAGGAGTGACTGAAGGAGCTGGAGGGGCTCAGCCTGGACAAAAAGAGGCTCAGAGGGACCTTCCCACTCTCTACAACTCCCTGACAGGAGGGGAGAGCTGGGTGGGGGTCAAGAACTTCTCTCAGGTAACAAGTGACAGGTCAAGGTACTTCTCTCAGGTAGCAAGTGACAGGAAACAGCCTCAAGCTGCACCAGGGGAGGTTCAGGTTGGACATCAGGAAGAATTTCTTCATGAAAAAGTTTGCCAGGCATTAGAATGGGCTGCCCGGGGCAGTGGTGGAGTCACCATCCCTGGAGGTGTTCAAAAGACATGTGGCTGTGCCACTTGGTGTGGTGGTGGTGCTGGGTCGATGGTTGGACTTGGTGATCTTGAAGGTCTTTTCCAACCTTAATGATTCTATGATTCTATGTAATAGCTGGACATTTCTTGTTCTTCATGCCAGCTATTTCACCCAGTTGCCCACTTAAGAACAATTGGAATAGTATAGAACAGTCCATCTCAATCCTCTCAAAACCATACGCCACTGAACTCCACTGAGAAAAATCCCAGAGCCTCTCATGCAACCTTCTCTCAGTCAGTTTTCTGTGTTCACTCATTTCTTTTATTTCCTCTTCTTCTGGTGACTCTCTTCGTCCATGTAAGTGATGTCTGTGTGTCTATGTCCTTGCTATAATTTCAACAAGGTTCTGATTTTCAGGACAGACTCTCAAAAGTAAAGGGGAGATGAGGCTCTCAGACCAGGGCTCTGTTCTGTACACACTCAGCTTGACTTAAATGAGCCCAAAATTTGATTGCAAACTCATACAACTCATCTTGCTTGTTCCCAGTCCTTCCCACCCTGACCTCAGTGTCTCTTAGGTCCTTGCTATCTCAGGTCCTTCCTTCACGTGAAAACACGCTGGAGCAACAAATTTCTTACTACAGTTTTAAACACCACTTGGCCGTGACCAATTCATGGCAGCACTGAGTTAGAAAGACCGTTTAAAATTCGCTGAAGGGTGAAGGCAGTTCCCACCAAACTGATAGCAGGTGTTTGATTTTCATGGACATAGGATCAGTGTTTTAACAGGTTTTCCAGGCACCATGGTACAACAGTTCTCCTTTGAATGCAAGGACTGGGGAACTGACCCCTCCTCTGTGCCTGTGCTTTCCCCTCAGTTCCTGTGCTAGTAAGGCAGAAACTGAATATTTCGCCATTATTTGAAGATGCTTTAGTCCTCTTCATAACTTGGCAGAGTGGATTAGAGTTTCTTTTACATTAAATTAGAAGCTTTCTCTAAAGGATCCTAAAAAGAGCTCATTTCATTAGCATGCTGTTGATTTATTATTTATAATGACTGTTTACAAAACAGCCTGTGAAGATGGCAAGGCCCCGGTCAGGTGACTGCATATTTCTGCAGGCAGCTCCAGCCCTCTGGATCAACCTGCATGCCTGGGCTCTGCAAAAAAATTAGCTGCTTATTAGGAGTGATTTGCAAGGAGAGTTTGAACATACCAATCCATCTCTGGTTGGAGGAATGTTGTTGTAACTGATGTATCTCACGAGGGGACTGATCTTGGCTGGGGGTTTTGGTAATGTTGGTTGTGGGTTGTCCACATTTGCTTCTTTCTCAGGATCATGGAGTCACAGAATGGTTTGGGTCGGAAGTGACCTTAAAAATCATCCAGTCCCACTCCCTGTCATGGGCAGGGACACCTTCCACTAGCCCAGGTTGCTCCAAGCCCCGTCCAACTTGGGCTTGGATACTCCAGGGATGAGGCAGCCAGGGCTTCTCTGGGCAACCTGTGCCAGGGCCTCACCGCCCTCACAGGGAAGAATTTCTTCCTAATGACATTGGTGAGGCAAGAATTGGCACAGTCCCATATTGTCCCTTCCTGATCTCTTCCTCTGAGCACCAACCAGTCAGTTGACTGGTCCCAGAAGTTGTGTCAGCAGTGTCAGCAACTCCTGGCCCTACCCAGGGTCTTGTGACATTTTAGCATCTTCAGCCTAAACTGGAGGCCCTTAGTCCTTTGAGCTTGAAAGGAGCAGAATTGCCCCTTCACTCCCCTCCTGTGTTAAAGGGGTCCCTGCAAAGCCCACTTTTTCAACAGTTTGCGTATGTTGAACATGATGAGCAAAAGACAGATGTGTGCTGGACTTGATTCTCGTGGTTTGGGGGATTGCTTTACCCTCCACTGCAGCAGAAGGGGAGAGCTGAGTGCTGTGCAGGGTTCAGCACCCCTTCCTTCGGCATCAATCACAGACCCAGCACTTACAGCAGTGGTACTGAGCCTGCAGGTACTGGAGAAATGGCTGAGGAGCATTGACTGGTGCCAAGGCCAGCAAGAGGAGGAGATGGATGGCTCTGCTGCCGGAGCGGGGCTGTCGGAGCTCTGCTGCAGCCACACAGCCTGCGAGCTCTAGGCAGCACTGCCAATGTGAAGTGTTTGGCTGATGTTTGCAGGTGCTTTTGTCTGAAGGAATCAGGCTGGGCTGGGCTCATTTTTCAGGAGCAACTTTCTCTTCTCTTTGTTCTGTGCCTCCGGTTCAGAGAGTCGCTCAAAAAGTCGCACACGGGTAGCTTCCCTTGGCCTTCAGGTGGAAAACTCCTTTCCCAACCCTGCACACCAAGGCAGAAGTCTGACAGAGAGAAGCTAGAGATTTCTGCTGGCCAGGGGATTCCAATGCCTATCCTGGAGGCAGAGGGTCCCAGTCCCTCCAGGAGGAGTGTCCAATCTCTGCAGGGCTCAGAAAGCCACATCAGCTGCTATGTGGAGGCAAAGGAGGAAGATGTGGCTGCTGCTAAATCATGAGGAATGTCCCAAGCAGGAGTGAGAAAATGCGTTCTAGTGAGAGTGGTTTGTTGTTGTTAGTTTTTTTGATTTGTTTTTAGATAACATAATTTTCCAATGAAGAATTACCAAAGGAATTTGACTAACAGCGCTTTAGCACAGTATTCTCTTCTCCCTCACTGTTCCCCCAAAGGTAGCACTAGGGAAAGTCTTCAAAATGCATCCAGGTCTGGAGTCCTCAGCACAAGAAGGATACGGACTAGTCCAGAGGAGGTCATGGAGATGCTCCAGGGGCTGAAGCACCTCTGCTATGGAGAAAGGCTGAGAGAGCTGGGGGTGTTCAGCCTGGAGAGGAGAAGGCTCCAGGGAGATATTAGAGCACCTTCCAGTGCTCTAAGGGTCAGAGGACTGTCAGCAGTACCCCTTTGTCCTATGCACTCTCGGGCAACTTGTCAAGCACTTTTACATAGCTTTGTCCTCTGGAGCTGTCAATGGAAGGGGTTCCATCTCATTTAATCAATCTGCCTGTTGAAATCCCAGGTGGTGCCTGAAAAAGCAGCTAAATCCAGTCCTTATCCTTGAGATGTGCTGTGTGAATTCAGCTTAGTGGGTGGATCTGCTCTGCTCCATCTTGGACCTCCAGCCCCTGTCTCTGTATTGGATTAGATGACATGTTGCCTTCAAACACTCCTCCAGAACCGGTTGAAGTTCCAGGAACAGCACATCCCTGTTTTGCTCTCTTCAGAAATGAAGGTCTTAGCATGTTCAGTGGCATGTAACAGGGACATAAACCACTTGGATGGGAACTCAAGGGCAGCGCTTTCCGCACAGGTACCGGTGGCTGCGTGAGCTTGAGACAGAACAGGGACTCAGGGCTTTTGTGTGTCACACAGATTCACATTCCCAAGCCAACCACTCCTCTCCTACACCGAGAGTCTTCACTTGATTTTCACATGGCCCTGGGGAAGACACTGGGCTCTCCCGTTGCTGCCTTTCAGATGTGCTAGGTCACACTTGGGTCACTTCTCCCGGCATCCACAGCACCATCACCGTGGTGCTGCCATCTCGCAGTGACATGGCACGTGGGACACCACCTGCTGTGGCACTTCCCACAGTGGGGGGGACTCACGGCTGCCTAGGCATGGGAAGAGGCTGGGGATGAACAGTCCGGGGGGTTTGCCTCCTCTTGTTGAGTCACAAACTGTTTGTGAGCAGATCCATCACTCTTTCCCTTATCTTTTCAAAGTTTTCCCATCCATCCCCTTGTATTTTCTCATGTGCTGAGTCTCCTATTTGCTGGGTTGTGTGGGGTTGTAGGGTAAAGGCAGCACCACTACTCAAACCCCCTATATCTTCACCTAAGTAAATTCTCACGAGGTCACCTCTGCTGTGCCACACACGGGAGCCCAGAAGATTTGCCTCCAAGCATCAACCTTGTCATTTCTGAGTCACTCAGGAACATTAACATCAATGCATGAATGAGGCAGCCAATGATGTTCTCTCTTTCAAGAGTTGGTACATTTTTTACAGTAGGGAAATCCCAAACTGCACAAACACACAAAAAGTCCTTTTGTGTCTCTTTTTGTTGTTGTTGTTGCTGCTGCTGTTCTTCCAGACCTCAAGGATGAGTGGTGCATTAGAGTGGAAGGAAATGACCATGTTGCATGGTAATAACTGGATTAAGAGATTCAGTAGCAAACTCTCACCTATGCTGTTTATAATGCAGATTAACCATTTAATCCATCTGCATCTCCAGCTTCAATTCTCTATTCCTGTTGTCTCACTGTCCTCTGACATCCTCCCCAACCCCCCCAGTACCCTGCAGCTCAGCATGTGCCTCGTAGCTGAATATCTCCTGTGCTCTCCTCCTGGGGATGTGACTTTGCCCACACCCCACTGGTGGTTCTGCTCAGTTACTCCATCCTAACTCTCCGAAGTGAGGGCTGTGAGCTGCCTGGTGCCTGACCAATGAGCCCTACAATTGCTTGGTCTCTAGGAACCGCTGTAATGACCATGGTGGCGGGGATGATTAATCAGGAAATGGTAAAGAAAATGCTTATAATGGAGCACTTGAATTTCTGACTTTACTGGGGGGTACAAACTCACAAACAAGGTCATGGAAAAGAAATCCATCGAGGATGACTAAATACAAGGACTTTAACTCTGGGTCAGGAAGTCTCTAAATTACAAACTATTGCAGACTGGAAGGATATCATGGGGAAATGTTTGACTGTGTCCTGTCCTGTATATTGGTCAGTGCTGAGGACGGTGCTCAGACTCTGTACCACTGTGTCACACCCAGATGTGACCTGGTTTGCCAAATTGTGGTGATGGAGACAGACAGTGAGGGGCCCTGCTCATGTCCCACGAGATGAGGTGTGGAGCATCCCCCTTGGTGTGCATGTCACACCCCTCCCGCTCTGCTGTGCCCTGGGGGAGCTACAACCGTGCCCTTGGAGCACATGGCAAAAACATCTCCAAACCTGGACTCCCCTTTGCTGCTTGACCACGGTGCAAAGGCAGGGCCCAGCCTGGGACATCATCTCTGCTGTCTTTGGTGAAGAGTCTTTTCCAGCATTTAAAACGCCTCTGCCAGCTTGGTGTGGGACCAAGCAGGACATCCTGAGTGCCGGGCTCAGCCTGCAAACATAAAGTGGAGTAAGGTTGGCCTGAAGTCTCAGGGGCAGGGAAGGTCCTGCTCTCTGCACAGACAGAGCACATTTCACATCCTTTTCCCATTGGAATTTCATCACCTACATTCTCAGCAATGAAGACTGTTCCTAGTGAAGTATTTTTTTGTTTCCTCTGTTATTTGGACTGGAAATCACAAAGATGATATAAGGGTGAATGAATGTTTGTTAAAAAAACCCAAATACATCCCTGAGCCACAAAGACTGGGTTTTAAAGGGGCATCTGCCACAAAGGGCTGAGGGTGGTTAATGCAGCCCATACCAGCCACTGGCTGAGAGGAATAAGCAGCGTTGCTGATAAGCTCATTTGATAAAGCTGTTGCTGGGCACTGCAGATGCAGGCTAAGTCCAGCCTTTAATATCTGTCCCAGTCCCGCAGGCAGAGCTCTCAGGCAGTGCTGCCAGGATTATTGTAACCCTGTCTAGCTCTTGTGCAGCTTTCAGTGAGTCCTGACAAGTCCTAGTGATGTGGTCTGGCGTGTCACAGCTGTCACTGACCTGGCCATAGATCACAGGCTGACACCTAAGCAAATTGCACACACTGATGCAAGTTGGCAGCAAGATTCCATGGGCAGCGTGGACCCTTCTTGCAGCTCCGTGGGCTTATGGTGTCCTGTGTTGTTCAAGCAATGATTAAATCCCATGTAATCAGTCCAGCTGGTCACTTGACCACAGAAGACGTTTCCCGTTGGAAGCTGCTGAAGTTGCCCCATGAGATGCCACATTGGGGCTGGGTTATAACAGCCTTCACGTCCATGAGCTTCTCCCTCCATGAAAAACAGTGAGTGGGAGGGAGGGAGCTGTTCAAGGAAAATCTGAACAGGGTGAGTGTGTGGCCTCACCTGCTGGAAAGGGCACAGGATTACTCTGTGCCCCACTCCTCACGCTGCAAAGGACTGCATCCCTGGGGAATCATGCTGGGCTTGGGTGCTGCTGATTGCCAGGCTACACCAACCTAACTAAACAGCTGATGTCTTACCAGCTCTCATGGCATCCTGTCAGTTGAGGGATTGGGAAGGGAGGATCTGGGCTCGGGGTGTTTTCAGGACATGCAAGACATGTGCCACTTGAAATGTGGCTCATCTCACTTCTGAGCCGGAGCAGAGATGAGTTGAATCCTGGGATTTGCACTGGGTTGGATCCCAGAGCCCATGATTTGAAACCCAGTGCTCGCAGCTCCTTTTATGTGCTGCACTGGAGGGAGAATGGTTTGTTAGGGTTATGCACCTCAGTGGTCATCCGCGGGTTTATGGAGATGGCCTGAAACCAAGGAAAGGAGTTCCTAGTGACTTCTCCATTTAACTCCATGTTGGGAGCACAGTTTTCCAGTCTACCCTGAGGCAGGGTTGAAAGACCCTGAAGCAAAAAAATAATTTGCTTTAGGGTTCTGCATGACTTGTCTTCAGCAGGAATATTTGAACGTCTGGTGTTGCACATGGGCACCAGGCTGTGTCTGGAGGAGCACAGGGGCATTCCCCAGCCCCTCTGTCACGGTCCATGCACGATCAGCACTTTCCTCCACCGCTGACCTGGAGGTGGCAGAACCTCAGGGCTCC
Organism: Cephalopterus ornatus; assembly: GCA_013396775.1. NCBI lineage: Eukaryota > Metazoa > Chordata > Aves > Passeriformes > Cotingidae > Cephalopterus > Cephalopterus ornatus. Next base: position 126,243 of record VZRE01009284.1, read on the forward strand.
CGTAACCGTGGTGCTGATCCAGAAGACATTAAACCGTTATCTCCGTGTCTCACTCCATCAGCATTTTTTCAGTCTGTATTAAAAATCCTACTATGGTTTTTTAGCACAAAAGGGGAAAGAAGAGAACCTTCTATGTTCAGGACATTTGGGACATCACTAGAATTTCATCCATCTGTGATTGGCCCTCAGACCGTCATACTCAATTTATTTCTCAGCCAAAGTTTTTCAGCCATCTGCTCAAGTGGAACAGCTTCCAGCATTTATTCCCAATAGTGCTCCTCTGAGGGAGCACATGGATTTTCTCCAGTACGACAGCATCACTATTTTCCAAAAAAACCCTCAGCCCAAGCCCGCAGTGACTGGCGGGGAGCCCTCCCTGCTCTGCACCCCGACCTTGAATTTTAAGCAATTGATCAAGGAAACACAGAACAGTTTCTCTTCCACTTAGGACCACCGTGACGGATGTTTTTTTAAAGGGTTCCTCTGCAGAGATGTTAATGAGGTCGCCTTGGATACTCAGCTTAAAACGGTGTCGCTTCAGCTTCTTTTATGTCAGCAATCGACAACAACACCAACAAATACACAACAACCCATCAGCGGATCTGCTTGAGGAGGGGTGGGGGACTCCTGGCAGGTGACTGGAGCAGATAGCGATTCACAGTCCACCTGCTGCCAGCAGTTTGGTGCTGAGCCTCTCTGATTGTCTAGTGGAGCATCAACACAATGATCTCCATAATTATGATCTCCGTAAATTGAAAAAAAAAAAAAAGATTAAAAAAGCCTGATTTTTCCAGCCGTCCAATTGAAAGTGCCCCAGGAAAGGACTTTAAATTGGGAGCCATAAGAGGTTCAGGGACAGTCAGGGAAATAAAAGCAGTTTCCCTGTGTGAACAGAGGGGAGGCTGTGCGTCCTCAGGGAATTATTCGCAGGGCTCAGAGACCCACTTACATTACTGCTGCTTAATGAGGTACCATCCATCAGCTGAGCTGTGTAAGTGGACTATGTCCAGGTTTAAAAATCAGGTAAAACCACCTGAGGCAGGAACACAAGGCTGGTGCATTTAATGCTTTGATGATCTACCCAGCACAGTGCTCACCACATCTCCAAACAAGTTGCTTGTCTTCTCTGAACCTCACTCACCCTCCTTGTGAGCAAGCGTGAATTCAGTGACACATCTCACAGCTTCTCTGGAGCTCTGAGGGCAAACATGGAAGAACTGATAGAAAGGTGTGAGCAAGCAAAAGGAGTAGCTTTGGCAAGCACCTTTACATGTGAGTAGACATCACACTGGTTCCTCAATTAGCAGTTGGATTAATCAATCTAGAAAGGTTGTTATTATTACTTTATTATATGCTTACTATTCCACTTACTGAGATTATATGGGTATGGAGGGACTATTTCTCTATCCCTCCCCAGCAGTGCCCAAACATGATGACTGAGAGCATCCTCAAACCCTGAAGTAGATTGGTCATCGTGCTGTGAGCATCCCTTTCCTTTGAGGACCCGTGGGTGAGCCTGACATTGTGTCTGGGGTCTCAAAAACCAGACTTACATCACAGAACAGCTCAGGTGGGCAGGGACCTCAGGGGGTCTCTAGCTCAAGCCTGCTCTGCACCTCCAAGAATCTCTCTATCTTTTCTACTCCTTTCCTCAGGGAGCTGCAGAAAGCAGCTTGATTTTCCTCCTGCTCTCCTCCAGGATGAACAAACCCACCTGGTTTTGCCTCTCCTTGTACCTCAGCCATACTGGTGGCCTCTGCTGAACCTGCTCCAACTTGTTATTGTTTTTGTCCTAGGAAGCCCCAAACTGGACCTAGTGTTTCTGAAACAGTCTCAGAAGGGCCAAACAAAGGGGAATTATCATTCCCCTTGACATGCTGTCTACCCCTTGCCAACACAGCTGAAGGTGTAGGTTGCTTTTGCTGTAGTCACAGTATTGACTGCTGTTTAACTCCTTTCTTGACAGGAATCCCATCTCCCTTTCTGCAAAGTTGCCTCCCAGCCAGCTGTCCCCTCGCCTGCCCTGTTCCCTCATGAGGTTATTCCGTTAGGACTGTGCACTCGCTGTCACTGTCTGCCCATTTCTCCAGTCCATTGAGTCCCTCTGAACAGCAGCTGCAGCCTCTTGGGTGTCGAGTGCTTCCCTCCCCACTGCTTCCTTTGGTGCCATCTGAAAACTTCCTGAGAGTGTGCTTTGCCAATTATCCAGGCCATCAGTGAAGCTGTACCAGTGCTGGCCTCAGTGCCAGTCCCTCCAGGGTCTCACCAGCAATGAGTTGCCAAGAGGGCTCTGTGCTGCTGATCATCACCCTTGTGAATGCAGCAGTCCAACCTATTTTCCAGCTTCCTCCTTTCCTATTAATCGGATCCATATCTCCCCAGCATGGCTATAAGGGGAGTATGCATCAAAGGCTTTACTACAGGCAAGGGAAACCACTTCCGCTGTTCTCTTCTCCACACTGTATCCTCACAGCCAGTTTTCCTGCCATTCCAGGTAGTCAGGTCAGTCGGGTGTGACGTGTCCTTTGTAAATCCCTGCTGACTGTTCCCTCCTCATCCTTTGGGTGCTTGGCACTGATTACTGGGAGGATTTGCTCCCTCACCTTCCCAGGGACAGAGGTGACGTTGGGCAGGCTGTAGTTCACCTGCTGGAGCTGGGTGTGAGGTTTGCTCTCTCCCACTCACCAGGAACATCCCAATTGCTACAACCTTCCAAAGAGATCAGAGAGGAGCCTTGTCAGGGCATCATCCACCTCCCTCAGCATCCTGGAGTGCATCCCACCTGCTCCTATGGGCTTGTGTATGTGCAGATGGCTCAAGTGTGTCCTAAGTCAACCTTCCTCTAGCATGGATGATGCCTCACCAGTGAAGACCCTGCTGCTACAACCAGGGACTTGAGAGGATTTAGAGCAAACCTCAGCAACAACAAATGAGTCAAAGAAGCCTTTGAGTACTTCAGCTCCTGTGGGTCTGTGGTCACTGGGTCCAGGTCTCCCTCAGCTTTCCTTCCGCTGCCAACGTGCTTCTAGGAGCCTCCTCATTTCCCTTCACATCCATTACTGATTCATTTGCTCTTCACATCCCACTGCAGCTGACCACTATCTATCCCACCCAACTTAGGCAACACACACTCCAATCTCCCCAGGTAGCCTGTGCCCACTTCCACCTTCTATGTAGTTCCTTCTTCCATCTGAGCTCAGTCAGGCATTCCCTGTTAACTGCTGGTAGATTCTGCCCCACTCACTTGACCTCCTCCAGACAGCAGCAACCCACTCTTGTGCTTGGAGGAGGTGGTCCATGAAGATGTACCAGCTGTCTTGGCAACTCGGCCCTCTGGGGAAGTCTCACACAGGAGATCTCCAAAGAAGCTGAAACCTGCTCTGCATCTGGGCTTGGGGTTCTGCTGTGTGCCTTGTATCTTTGTTTCAGAGGGTGAAACTCCACCATCTCATGGTTGTTACAGCTGAGGTTTCCTCAGCCTTCCCACTCCTGACCAGCTCTTCCTGGTTTCTGAGTCGTGGCCCCAGCAGAGCATCTCCCCATGTTACCTCATTTGTTACCCTGAGGAAATTGTCCTCAAGACACCCCACAAATCTCCTGCACTGCTTGTACCCGGCTCCATTGCATTTCCAGGGCAGGAAGGTTGAAGTCCCCCATGTGGGTCGGGGCATGTGCTCCATCAGGCTTTGCTCAGCTGGGTTCAAACCAACCCATTCCTGACAGACATTCTCCTACCTAGAGCAATGGCTTTTCCATTCCACTGCTACTATTTATGTAAAAGATTCTCAGAATCAAAGAATCATTTAGGTTGGAAAAGACCTCCAAGACCACTGAGGCCAAACTGTGCCTGATCCCCGCCTTGTCCCCCAGCCTAGAGCACTGAGTGCCACATCCAGTCATTTCTTGGACACTCCCAGGGATGGGGACTCCCCCACCTCCCTGGGCAGCCCCTTCCAATGCTTGACAACCCTTTCAGTGAAGAAATTCTTCCTGATGTCCAACCTGAACCTCCCCTGGCGCAGCTTGAGGCTACATTTCATCTACAGATCATATTGATCCTGCAGTAGGCATGGTCTGTGCATACAATCAGAGCTGCTCCTTCATCCAGAGACTCCAGATTTCCTTGTCCAAATAGACAGTGTGGTAGGAAGACAAAGAAACGCGAGAACACTAGGGATCATTAGTCTGAAGGAACAGAAAGTTGGATGTCATGGGGGTTTAGTTAAACTGCACTTAAAACAGTTGTAAGGACAGTCCTACTCGCGGAGGAAAAAAACCTGGGTTTGGTTTCTTCTCGTTTATTGTGGACATGAGGTAAGGTAGGATGAGTGGAGGCTACTTGAATGCCGAACAGGAATGTCCACATAGACAGTTTAATGAAGTTTAGCTAATCCAATTTGCAAAGGTTAATTCAGATTCATTTTCCTGATTGTCTCTGTGTAGATAAGGCCAAGGTCACTTCCCCAAGGTGACTGGCTGAGTCAGGCACAGGATCCACACTTTCACCATCACTTTCCCAGGCTGGTTTGTCCCTATCCACATACCCCCTTCATATCCCCTGTATAGAAGAATACAATTTCTTACACTTTCCTCAATGGACATTGATTCTTGCTGATCAACATCACTACAAACCCTTTTTCTGGGGGAAGTGCCCGCTGTTACTGGGGCTGTAGCTCACACCGGTGCTTGGAGGTTAATTACAGCCCACTTAAAGGAATTGGTGATGCTTAAATTTTTCCTGGGAATTCAGAACAGCCCATAGCATCTTGCTGGTAGAGGTGGGCACTTCCAAGCACTCCAGCTGGCTGACAATGCAGATCTCTTAAATCATCCCGATGCTGCTTTTTCTGACTCTCCTGGGCACTCGTGCACTTAACAACGCTTATCCAGAGTCTCCCAGCACAAGCAGTAGAAGCAGTTTGGGAAATGAACCTCCACTTTGCAACCCAGCCAGGTGCAGACTGGGATGGGTCCTAGTGCGGGGTGACATCTGTCCCACATCCCTTCCATCAGGGGTTCTCACCTCTGCTTCTCAGCATCTGCTGCTGGCCCCTGGCTGGCAGCTGCAGTGCCCCAACTGTTCAAAAGGGATTGAGATCCAAAATGTAGATACTTTAGAGGATTTAAAAAGATATATATAATCTAACCAGAGCTGAGGAGCTGCCTTAGCCTTAACTGAAAACTTTCCCAATGGAGTTACAACCCTAGAACAAGTAGCTTACATCTCCTAGTACATGATGAATGGATGCAGGAGCTATTCTGAACAGCAGGCAATAGTGAATGGTTACATTTCCTTGGCCAAGATGAGGAAGCTTTAAGTAACTAATTAAAAAAAAAAAATCAATAGAGAGTCTTTTCCCACGATCTTTTGCCATGAGTCCTTGGCAATAATTTCAGTGCTCACTTCAAAGCATTGAGGTCTCTTTTCTGGGCTTCTTTCTACCATGGCAAAGGAGTTTACAAAGAGAAGTTGCTTGAGCTCAGTAGCTGGCTGTAAGCTTGTTGTTCTGCTCCAGGGAGGACTTGCAGTCCCTGAGTATTTGTGTTCAGGGATCTCTGCATGGGTTGTCTTGTACCCATGATGTGTTTCCACATCTCTGGCCCATTGCCATCATTAGAAGTTAAATTCATTTCCTCAGGACTTTCTGGGGTGTTCTGCTGCCCCACAGCAGTGCAGTGGTTGTTTCTGATGTGTCTCCACAAAGCTGCCCAGCTCCTCCTGCCCTTCCTCACGTTTCAGGCTCCTGTCTTAGACCTCAACTACCCTGAACTGTCCAGGGTCTGGTCCCTGCTGCAAGAACTTAAAAGTGGGAAGTGAAGAATAAGACAAGGAGCAGTGGGAACACAGAGCTGGGAGTGTGCAGGAAGCAGGGTGTTTTTTCTGCCAGCAGTGGTGAGAAGTGCTCTCCATCTTGCACTGTCACCGTAGCCTTTCCCTCCACAGAGTTCGTGGCAAAGCTGGAACATCATCCAGTGGAACACAATCTGTACTGCCCACGTCTGCAAAGCAGTTTCAAGAAGCAGAGGTCTGTCAGAGCGCTGAAGGTGTGATGTTCTCTCTGTCCTTGTGCATCTGCCCATACCCTGCTAATGCAACTTATTCATTGAAGAATTTCCCTCATTTCAGCAAAATTTTTGTTGCTATTGGGAAATACTCTCTCTTCTTGGCCTGGTTCAGCTGCTCCAAGTTAAAGCCCCTGCAAAATCTGCCCTGCAATTATTAACGCTGCGTCTGTGCTTCCAGCAGTGATCTGCTGCTGCATTTTGCTGCTCCCTTCTTTTTCAGGTCTTAAGAAATTCTCTGGAGCCACCTGCACAGCAGACCAGGTGAGCTGTGGGATCCATGTTGCACATATCCCTGAGGGACACATCTTTGTAAGTGGGAAAGGCCAGCTTCCACAGTCAGCAGCAGTATCCCTGCCCTGTCTTCCCAGCCTGACAGCTTGGTGACAAGCCTGAAACAGAGTCCGAGCTCATACCTGAATATCTGCAGGAAAATCTTCACCACTGTTCCTCTCACTGGCCCAAGAAACATTAAAGGCAACCTCCAACTCTTCCTTTCCCTCCCTCCCAGCAGTCTATTCCTTTTTTTGTGTGTAGGCAATAAGAAACAACAAAAAAGAATTTATGTGAAGGATCTTCCCTCTCCTATTCTACTACTCTTCTTCCCAAAATCTTCCTTTGAGGCAAACCAGGCAAATGGGAATCAGATCCTCAAGGAGTTGAACTTACCTTCACTGTGGAAAGACGGCTTTAAGCCACATCAGACCATTTCTGCTTGGTGAAGAGAGCCAGTCACATTGCCCTGACTGAGTCACATATGATTTGCAGCACTATATTCTGGTCCAAATTTGTCATGTTACCCCACTACAGAACAGGACTTCCTTTCATCTTGTAGCCCTAACAGGCTATTCCTCCAGCTCCCATGTGCTTGGGAAGTCAGGATCCCAGAGTATCCCACCGGCACTGGTGCTGTAGATTGCCCTGTGATAACCTCTCCATTTTGCAGGAACCGCTATGTCTCTGCATGAATTTGTAGTCCAAGACATGACACACACACTGATCACTGAGCATTTGGTGATGTAGTAATTGCTCATCTGCATCTTTCTGCTCACTGCTGAGTGTCAACTAATTCATATATTCCTGTTCTCAGTCAAAGCAGTGTGAGCTATTCACTGTCCAGTGTGTGCGGGTACCTGGAGTGGTTGGCTTGCTGAGAGCTCACCCTGTGGCTTATCTGCCTGGTCCCTTCTGCATGTGGCACCTCCATATTCCCCTGGCATTAGCCAGGCTGACCCTGCTGGGGGCATCCCCATCCCTGTCTCTCGCCGTTTTGCATTTGGTTTCTGTGGGTGCATTACTGGTACAGTTCCTTGGCACAGCCCTTCCACTGCAGACACATTTATATATGGTCTGTGCACACTACTACAGTGTGGGGCTCTTCTGCAGCTGCAGAGTATCTGAAAATCATGTGCAGAAGAGTTCATGTAGCAAATAAGTGTAATTTTTTCACTTAATGCAGGCCAAGGAACAGCTCTAAGGACAACCTTTCATTAGTGTCTGAACTGCTGGTCCTTTCTACTTTGACCTGAAACATCAGATAATACTTAGGATCCTAAAGAATTATTTTTTATGGGAGGGGAAAAAAGTATTAATAACACTGGCTCTACTGGGTCAATCAATTTTATTATGAACTAGTACAAGATCCTATTGCTCAAGTATAGACTCAAAAACCAGGATGCACTTTCGGACTAGGTGCTCACTGCTTCCCAAAACCTGTCCCATGTGCTCAATCCTCTCCCCAAAGCCTCTATCCTTCAGCTCCTTGCCATGGCCATAAAAGACTGCCTTGTTTTCAGGCTTTTTCTTGGTTACTTGAATTGGGAATTGCCCTGACACAACATAATAATCCTTGTGTTTGCTGTTGAGCTCCCTGTAAAGGTTCTCCACAGCACTGCCAGTCTGGAATGGTGGGCTCTGATGTCTTCTGTTGTTTCACAAAGGTGCTTCTTCCATTGACCTGGGACAGGTCTGTGGGCATCTGTAGACTGAAGCCTACTTGATGGAAATGAATAATATGTTCTAGCACAAAAATATCTCCTTCCAGGAGATCCCAAGCAATAGGGAACATCGATTCTTTGACCCCCACTGTGAGGGCGATGACATTCAAAGGATTGTGAGGAGTGAGCATCACTTCCCGTTATCTAACGGAAGAGGAGATTTGTGGCTGGAATGTTGGATGGGAAACTAAGATCTGGGGTCTATTCTAGATGAAATTGGCCTTTGTGAGGGCAATTTTCCAAGGACACTCATCACTGCTCCAGTTCTTTTGAGAATGAAACTACCTCTGATCACGACCAGGAGGCAAGTGTATGTGCTTCTGATTGCCTTGTTTAAAAGGGATCACCCTCCTGACCTGCTCCACAAACACACCACACCTGTGCTGCTCAGCCATGGTATCAACCAGCACCTTTGAAAAGCCCAAGTAGGAACAAGACCTGCAGCAGAAGATTTCTTGGGGACTGAGTTTCAGTGCCTTGGACGTGGTGGAGCCAAGGGCAGCTACTTCCCAGCACGAGGCCCACGGTGCACAGTTTAGCAGTGTCAGAGGCAGGCAGTGGGAATTTCTCCCACCTGAAGGAGGCCCTCCAGCTCACAGGTTCTGGGAGTGGTTTTCCCATCTAAGGACTGGAAATACCTGAGGGCTGTCACCTGAGATCTCATGCACCAGGGAGCACTCTGCTTTCAGGAGCTGAGAAGGAAAATCAGGGCTCCCAAAGCCGAGGTTATCCCAGTCATCAGTTATCTTGCCAGTGGGGTTCACACTCCCAGGACATCTGAAACAGGTCCTAGTCCCTCAAGTTGTTCAGTGGCTTGTGGGAGGTGAGGCTGAACTCAGTTCTACAGGAGAATTTTGATATTTCCAGTTGCTCAGTGCTCTTCTCCCCTCGTGAATGGATCAGGCCTGCTTGCTGCAGAACATTTGTGTGTTCTGTTCAGTTCCTGCCTTGTCCTGCCCTGGAGCTGCGGGAGATTCAGTGGGAAACCGAGTTCTCCCAGCACCAGCTGCAGCCCTCAGTCCATGCACGCACCGGTTCCTGCCAGAATGCACTGAGAGCACAAAGGAGAAGGAAAAAACTGGCATCTTGGCTGGTGTTTGTGTAATTTATAAAGCCTCTTTTGCAGAGTTTCTGATCCCAATTGGCTGGGGATGCCAGGCTGTCCCAGCACTGCTCTGCTGCAGAGCCCGGGCAGGGCAGAGTGGCAGGGAGGGTGACCCAGCTGTCTGTTTGAGAAGGGGCTGGCATGGAATGGTGACTCTGACAGCACCCACATCAAGGAGTTCCTGTGCTGGAAGCTGGTTTTCCAGTCAGGGATGCACCTTTGCTGGCCCCCCCTGGAAAGCCCTGTGTGTCAACAGGGGTGGGAGGATGTGCCAACCCCTGCAGCTCTTGTGGATGTAAAAGCTAAGGGAGCCTCTCCTTCAGGTCTTGCAGTGGCTCCCTGTGCTTGGGGCCACAGACTGTACCCCTACACCCCACAGCACCGTCGGGCACGGCAGAAGTGACCACTGCAGACACCAGCTCTCCAGAGGGGGAACACGGCTGAGACACAGGAAGAGATGGCCACAGCTGTGCACACACATGTACAGCTGCTGGTGACAAGTGTCTTTATTCCTGGACTCTGTTTTTGGTCACTGACGATGCAAAAGATGGTTTCCCATCATATTTTTGGGGTGCTTCTGTTTAACAGTGTTTTGCTTTGGGCTGCCACACATCGTGGCTCATCTTCTGGCTGCAAGTGAGGCTGTGAGCTCCCTCGGATGGGGACACCCCCACCGAGGTGAAGTGCCTTCACACTGCCCTCATCCAGAGCACTGTGCTTGTATAAACGATCAGGATCACGTAGATCCTAGTGGGCTTTGAATTTTGACCTTGTTTGCTGTGGGGAGGGGGCTGCTGGACTTTGTAGCATAATAATCTGCCTCTCACGGGAAAGCCAACCATCCCTGAGGGAAGAACAAAGGAAGATCCTTCAGATTTGAGGGGGAAAGGCCAGTGTTATTTATTTTACAGCTCTGAGGAGGTAAACAGGGGGGCAGAGTCCAGGACAATTAAAATACTGACTGAACAGGGATCACTGCTCCAAGATGGGCTTATTTTTAAAGCCTGCAGTCAGGGAAACAAGCTGACAACACATGAGATTTTAGAAATAAGGGCTGAGGAAAGGCCTCCTGCATGGTGACTCCAGTACAAACCAAGGCAGGGCTGCCCAGTCTGGTCTCATGTCTGCTCAGGATGGCTGGATTCCCTGCCAGAGGCTTGTGCTGTGCCCCTCAGCAAACTGCTCAAGTAGAAATGCACAGTCTGCTTCCCTCTTCTGAGGCTGCCCAGGATCTCTGCACTCCCTCGTCACTGGGTACCCAGGGGATCCAGAGCGTCTGGAGGGAGGGGGGCTGACGGGCACGGACTGCACACTGAATGCCATCCTGTGTCCTCCCTTGGGTTAAACACTGTTGCTGATGTGCTCTGCAGCCGCTGAAATCACCAGGAGACCTTACCAGGGGGGTTTTAGCATCAGGCTGTGTTTCTAGAGTGGGGCTGTCCCTGCCTATGAGGCAGGAGGTGTGAGAGTGAAGGGCTGTGAGGTGTGGAGACCATCACAGTGAGGTAGGGACAGCTCCACGGCAGACTTTGGGGCCGCACATCCCTCCTCCTGACCCTGGAACTCAGGGCACGGAGCCTGCCAGACTGCTGTCTGCAGGGACAGGAGCTGCAGGGGGTATGGGGACCATGATTCCTGCTGCTGGCAGCGCTCTCGGCCCTGGGAGAGATCCCAGCGCCGGAGCACGAGGAGCCCCGCGCCCGGGGGGGAGATGCAGATCCCGTCAGCTGTCCCCCGTGGGTGGGAGGGCTGCACTGGCAATCCACCTCAGGGAAGGATGCTGCGGAGGGAGGAGAAGCTCCGGCACAGAGCTGACAGGGCGAAGCTGCTGGCAGGCGGCTGTCTCCAGGGTGGCTGCAGCACTGCAGCATCAATTAACCTTTGGGGAACTTCTGCCAGTGCCGCTCAGGCGTAGCCGCGGCTCCGCCGTGCCGAGCGCTGGGGCGCAAACCTGCCGCGGTGCCGCGTTCGGAAGGGCTGCAGCCAGACTACAAAAGCCCGACGAGGAGCCAGCCACCTGAGCCGAAGTGCCTCTGTCTCGCTCACCAGCCCGCGCTAAGTGCTTTTATCTCCTCTCCTTGTGTTTACGAGGGTGGCTTTCTCCTTCGCGCGGGGGCAGTGCTTTCTCCTTCGCGCGGAATGCTAATGGAGAGCGAGTGGCGGCTGCCCTCCGCAGTCCTTGGCAGGCAATTTCCTCGGGGCCCGGCCCCCGATCCCGCTGCCTCTGCAGGGAGAGTGTGACCCCCATCCTGCAGCCCTGCCCGTATCCCGTTCCTGCCCTGGCACCCACCCGGCTCCGTGGGGCAGCGCCAAAATAGCCATTCCCCCGCAGCCGGAGGGGCCCTGGGAGATCTGAGCCCATGCTCGTGGCTGTGGCTGTGCAGCACAGATGTCTCTGCATCGCAGCCCTGCCAGTGCCAGCCGGGGGGCCGTGCCGGTGGGGCGGGGGCTCTTCACACGGCGTGTGTTGGCCCCCAGGCTGTGGTGAGCTCATGGTTCCTGCAGCTCCCTCCAGATCACGGCTCCTGCAGCTCCATCCCATGAGCACCGTGCTTTGCGTGTTCTTCAGGCACCTCTGGCCGTCCGGGAACACCCGTCTGGACAGTGAGGTTGGTGGGCAAAATGAGAGGGGAAGAGAGGGAAAAGAAGCACAAGGTTTTCGGAAGAGCAGCAGTACCAGGGAGGTGTTCTACAGGGAGGTGTCTGGACAGGCTTGTCCGTAAATCATGTGTGCTCCTGCACACAACCTCTCCTTGGCCACTCAGCTCTGCTCTTCAGGGAGCAAGACACTCCTTGGCCAAAGCCCTCTGAGGCAGTCAGGCATCAAAATCCTGGAAATGTGGGCTAAAAAAGCTGCCCTTCATCCTATCCTGGTATAGTGACACTGTTGTCAGTGTCTGGGGAGTGAGAGGACAGCCAGGGTTAGCCCAGACACTTCTGGCACATGCTACTGTCACTTTGGATGCTGTGGCAGTGATGTGCCCCTGTAGCCCCCAGCCAGGCAAGCAGTAGCAGGAACCTCCCTCCTTCACCCTAAAAGAGACTGACTCCTTTCCTTCAGGACCAGGGAGACCATGAGAAATCAGGCATTTGGGGTGGGGATGTGGGATCCCCTGGATCCCTTATCATCTTTCCCAAGGGCAGCCACCCCAGGAAGGATCAGTTCAGCCAGGGCAGAGTTGCCAGCACTCTTCCTTGGCCGCTCCCTGCCCCTGCCTCCACTGCCTGTTTTCCTGCCCCCAGTTTTCCCTCCATGCTCCAAGGGAGCTGTTTCCACGCTGATGGGGAGCTGCAGGCAGCAGAGCCAAGAGGCAACAGCAGCACCTGGCTTGCTTCACACACCCAGCCTGGAGACACCTTGGCAGCCCTTGCCTGCACCCAGGTCCTGCCCGGCGCCTGCCTGCGTGTGTTCTGTCACGGAAAGGGCCACTTTGGCCACTTTTCCTATGATCTCACCCTGGCCAGCGCTGTGAGTCATCGGAAAACTGGTCCCTCTGGGGCTGAGCCAGAGCTGGCTGAACTGATGGAAAGACCACCAAGGCCTTTGGGACCAGCCTGAACTCCACTGCTGCCACAGCCCTCGCAGTGGGGGACATGTGAGGGCAGGAGCAGGGCTGGGATCAGCTCCATGGGGAGCACCAGGGGTGCTGCCACAGCAGCTCTACCTCTCCTCCATCCCTGAGCCACCAGCAGTGATGATGCTGTCTCCTTGGTGAGCAGTTCAGCTACCACAGCTCTGGGGTGGAGACCCAGCCCTGGCCCCGATGTGTGCCGTCCTTGGCATCCCCTCTCTTGCCAGATGGTGATTTATAAACCCTTGGGGCGGGGAAGCTGAGGAGCAGCAGGGCAGCTGCGTGGCTCAGTGATACTGCCACAAGGTGGTTTCCAGTAAGGACAGCTCATTTCTTCCAGAGCATCTGAAAACATGAGCTGGAAATATCCTTTGTAAGAGGCAGCCATGGCAAGGCTTCCCCGAGGTGGGGCTGGGCTCTTGCTCCTGTGTAATTGCTCACACTATGCAGATGTTTTCCGTGTGCCTGGTAATAAGCAGCTGAAAAGACAGCTCATTTACTGGCAGTAGCAAGGAAAAGGCAAAGCTATCTCTCTGTATAGCTCCACTCTTGGAGATTCCCCCCCTGCCCCATGAGTTAGGTGGCACTGGTTTTTCCAGGGACTCCCACGTATCCCTGTACACCCTTGCTGCAGCCCTGCAGGGAATATCTGCTTCCCAAGGCTCCTGGTGCTTGTATCACAGTGGGTGCCTGCCTGCAAGGAGGTATCTGCCAGACTGAGAGCTACCCTGAAACCTCACTTTGCCCACCAGTAAAAACACTACAGGGGAGGTTTCCAGCCTCTACCCTTGAAGGGCATCTCTGCTTTGATGAGGTACAGTGACATTTCTGATGCCACATGAGTAACCCAGGCAAAGCTGCCCCCACTGGTATCTGGTCTGGGATAATGCAAATGAGCCCAACAGGATCCTGGGCCTTTAGCGCTCAGGACCTTACCTGAAAGGTGGCAGATGCCAAGTGGCACACGGTCTTTGTCACCGTGGTGTGACACAGACTCAGCCCTGTGTGCAAAGGACATAAACTGCTGAAGCACATATTTCCTTGGACACATGATGTTTATGGACCAAGGCTGTGCTCTGCAAAGATCCTGTGCTAATGGCACCAGGATCTAAGAAAGAGATAGATGCCTTTCCCAAAGCATTCCTGGCAGCCTGGTCTGTTCTTCTTCTTATGCCTTCCATGGAAAAACACACTCTAAAGTCTACAGAAGGTATGTCACCCTGAGATGGAGTTTGATGGCTGTGGCTCCACCAGAGAAGCTAACAAATACCCCAGTCTTTTCCTATTGGCTTTTAGGCCATGTCCCCAGTGGCATTGTGGTCTCCTTCTCACCTTCCCCAGTCATCACTTTCATTTCTACTTCTGCCTTAAGGGGATCAATTTTATACTTGTAGTAAAAAAGCTAAACTGAGGGGAAGAACCTTGGGCTCTGCACTCCAGAACTGGAATTTGACCTTAGGGATCAGTTATCATCTCTGGGGAAAACTAATGGGTTTCCACCAGGTTTCAGGTCCAGCTGAAGATGGGAGGTGGAGGGCAAGAACAGGAAGAGGCAGAAATAGTGTAGCCTCAAACACAACAAGAGAGCAGCTTGGTGTGTCTTCTTCTGCTCTCTTCCTATAAGGCATCTGCGTGGGGCTGTACTTGGCCAAGTCAAGTGTTTATCTCCAGCTCCTGTTTTCATTAAAATGCCCAGCAGTGGGTTCACTGACACCTCGTTGTGCTTGTTCCTCCATGTCTGTGTGCTAAGAAACGGATAAAACCTCCTTGTCCAAAGCTAGCCTTAGCACCTACCATTACTGCTGGGAACAGCAAAGCTTTTCCTGCATAGTGAAGGGTGATGAAATCCACCAAAATCTCTCTCCATGCTGGTGCTTCAGAGTGCCCTGATAACACTGAGGGGGGTCTGGTCGCTGATAACATGAAATCTGGCACAGCAGTGGGCAGAGCCTGTATGTTGATTTAAGCTCCTTTAAACTGATGCAGTATGACATCATTATTATATCATGTTGCTTTCACATATGTGGGGTTTGGTCTGAGCAGAAACTGAATTCCCAGACAGTAGTATATCTTTTAAAACTAGGCTTAGCTAAATGCTTGGCATTGCAGGTTTATTAATGCTGAATACAAGCAAGAGTTTCTTCAGCTTCTTATGAACTTGGTAAAATTTTCTGCATCTTTGGCTTTACCTATCAGCTCAGGCTGCTTTTTAATCTGTGTCCCACAACTACACAGCAGCAAGTCCTTCAGCCACCTCTCTGGGATAACTGAGTATTTGTAGTATATCCCAGAAATTCATGGTGTCACACATGCCATGTCTTTGGAAGTTTGCACATGGTTCTTATGCTGCACACTATGGCTGCATTTAGTGGTATTTTGCCACAATGAACTGACTGGAAAGTCACCTTTAAAAACTGGAACAACTTCTTAAAGCTGTGGAAAGTGATGTTTTAAGAGCCTCCTCTACTTCTCCACAGACTGTTACAGTTTTTCCATCTCTTCGTGTCCTCCTGGTTCTGATAGTTTAAAACTTGTATCTCAGAGATGTTCACCAGCAGGCAGTAACAGCTAGGGCTGCTTGGTGAGCACTGACCCTATTGCACGAGCAGGGAGATGTCCACGAAAAACAGTTGATCCAGCCCACAGTGGCCATGTGGTGTAAAGGGAAAAATCCAAGAGGTATATTTTCAGTCTGAAGGATTTCCATCTCACTGTGTTTACTGAGGCAGCCGTGATGTTGTCAAACACTCCACATGCCTACCCTGCCTTGCAAAGAACAAAACCATGTTACAACCAATTAATGCACAGACCAGTGGCATTCTCATGACCTGTGAACATCAGTTGGCCCTTTTCCATACCAAGTGTGGTAACAGGTCTTAAGTTTTCTAATTTCAAACCACTGAAGTGCCAAGAAGTGCCACACTGCCAGCCTGGGTCCAGGTGCTGTCACAGGACACTTCCTGGGCTGTCACCTCTGTACAGAAGGGTCCCACTGTCTAGTTTGCCATGTTACAAGGCACAATCCTTGAGATGATGTGAAGTGGTGATGCAACACATTTTGACCATAGTTTTACCTATGACTGTGCTTTGCTTGGCTCTTTAAAGTTCTCCCTTATAAACTTGCCAGCTATGGAAAGAACTCGTTTTACTCTTGTTTTGACAGTGGAATGGATGCCAGTTTGGGGGAAACACTATAAATATCCTTGAGTCTGTGATCCCTGGTGTTAGTATTTGCTGGCAGTGCTTTCAAGAGTATCTGATTGATAAGCACTCACCACAGTGGTGAGTCCTGACACATTTTTAAGTGTTTACAGATGTAGGAGATAACCTTGTCCTATCACCTTTGAATGCCAGGTTGAGGGCTGGACATAGTTTATTGATAACCATGACTCCATCAAGGCCCACCATATGAGTGAGTCACAAGTCAGCCAAGCGTTCACTTCATTTCCAAGACTATTTAAAATATTGTCCTCACATCCTCATCTATTCATTATTTTTAGGAGACGATGGAGGATGACAGTTTTTTTGGTGGCAAAAGACCCTCTTGTAAGTCACTTTCTAGATTCTTACAGATAATTAAAGAGAATAAAGCGACTTGGTTTTATAGGAAAGGTTACTTGTGTCTTTTGCAAGTGATCTTTTGGGATATCTGATGTGAAATGGCTTCTTAGAAAATTGTCCCAGTTGACAGTTTACTCCATTTCATGAGCCTTTTAGTCACAAAATCACTATTATGTTTCTGGCCAATACTTCCAACTATCATTAGATTTTCATCTGCTGTAGAGAGTGACCTGAAAATACACCGGTGTTCCTCAATAATTTTAATGAAGCAATATTTCCACAGAGGTTTTCCTGGAAAGCGATGATTTGATCAAGTTTGCTGTGAGTGGGGTGTCAAAAGTGCCTTTGAAACACGGCTTTTAAAGCTGTGGTCAACAGTAGATCCAGCAAGACATGCTTGAAAGTCAGCACAGAGACTGTGTGTGAAGCCACCCAAGTACCCAGCTCTGCTGTAAGCTCGTCACCTTCACCTCCCACTACAGACAAAGGATGTAGATGCCTCCTGTAGGGAGCACTGAAGGTGGAGGAGTAAGGGGGCTTGAAGGATCCCAGCTATTTATCAGTTTTCATGCTCTCCCTCACCTAATGTCTGTTAGGCCTGTTTTACAGATATGTAGACCTGTGGTTTTTGTCTTCCAACAGACTAAAAAACGGCCCTAATCCCATCTCCTGACTCCAAGGAGCATCCAAGAGCAGCAGAATAGATCATCACCTTCCTGCCCCAGCAGGACCTCCAGTCCTGCGGTGTGCCCTGTGTGCAGCCTTTGTGTGGCTCCCCCAGGCAGATGGAGGCTGTGCTGATGGATGAGGCGCTGGGAGCACGTCCTGTGGGGACTGCAGGCACACTCCAGGTGGTGCAGGGACCTGGTTTTGAGAGCCTGATTCTACAGCCAACCACTTCTGCATTCCTACAGTTCCCTGGTGCTGAGTTGTTGCATTTCCCCCTCATGGTGACTGGCTTCAGACAGAGCAGGATCTGCCCTCGGTGTCTGCATTTGAAACCTGGTCAGAAGTGCTCAGTCACCAACAGTCCCCTCCCCTCCCCACACTCCTCAGAGCATTGTAATGCCTTAAGATGATGAATACTATGCAGACAACACACCCAGCTGTCCAAGCAGACAGTCAGCGGAGAAATGAAGATATGCCTGCCTAAGTAAAAGTTTGATTAATTGCATTAATTAGGCCCTAAGGTATGGTTCATAAAATAAGAGTACAACTGGTGTATTGGATTGGGGAATTGACTATGTGACAGGGAACAAACAGTGGCATGAACAGGAACTCTTCTCCGTCTGGAATGGCATGATAAATTATCAATTAAATAATGGAGAGTGACAAAGCTGCAGTCTGCAAGAGGCGACCTCCAGCCATCCCGCGGACAGCCTGGGTGAGTGACGCAGCCAGGTCTGGCAGTGTCTCCAGTGTTTCCATGCAAGCTTGTTTTCCCATGAGCCAAACAGCACAGCACTGGGCTTGTGGTCCTGTCTGCACCCACAGGGCGTTGCACCCTCATGCTGTGAGTGTGGCAACCCAGGGGCCACTGGGCTCCTACAGGGACAGTACCAGAACACCACACATTCACCTGGCTGCTGCTCTCCTCCTGCCACGGCAGCAGGACCACCTTCTGCTGGGCAAAGTGGTGAAGAGGTACTAATTCATCCCAAAGGCACTGGGTTTGACTTTTCTGTGTATCCCACCTTCTCTTCTCAGTGTGTGTCCATCCTTTGCTCACCGTGGTCCTGCCCCAGTGGCAGAGCCATGGGGCAGCTCAAACACAGGGTCCAGTAGCATTGCCCTTCCCAGGCCCTGGGACTTTGTTCCAGGCCTTTGTGGGCTCACAGCTGCAGCTCCTTCATCCTCCCTCTTGTCCTTGCTGCTCCGAACGATCGGCACCTCACTACTCTTGCCTCCCATCTCGCTGCAAATCCACGGGGACTCATCTGCTGCCAGACAGGGGTTTGTCTCCACCTTTCCAGGCAGAGGTGAGCGGCTGGTCTGTGTTTGTGGTGTGCTCCACCGCATCCATTTCCCATTTACCACCTGAGTGATTAAAGACTTGCCAATACTCCAGCCTGGAGCTGCTCTCCCCGATCTGTCAGCGCCGCTCCCTCTCCTGTCTCGGCGATGCTGATGTGTGTATGCTGCAGACGCAGCTGTGCAGGAGGAGGCTCTCCAGATTCCTCGTTACCGGTTGTTATTAATGACTGTGCATTTCCATGAAGCCAATAGCAGGGACAGATGTATCCCCGTGCTCCAGAAAGCTGATGAGAGATGCTGCCTCCCCAGTGGCACCGCTTCAGTTTCTTCTAGAAGAAGGGTCCTTCAGGATCATTTCCAGCAGCTCTCACTTTTCATGGCTGCATTTTCTTGCATTCTGCACTATTTTCTGTTCCAAGATTTGTTCCATTATTATTTTTAGTATTACATAAAGGCCTCAGTTGAGATCTAGGCTGGACCCTGAGAGCACAACACCTGTACATAATGAGTGAGCAGGTCTGTCACCAAGTGCAGTTGGCACATATGATGTGGGGAGCCCCAAGGGAACTTCAGCACTGACAGCGAGAGCTCAGGAAGTGGTGTGGGCTGAGTGATCCACTCCCTTCCCTTGGGAACGGTCCCTGTAAACAGAGGAGGGTGAAAGTGGCAACCTAGTAGGGGAATGATCACTCAGTTCCACCCTGATGAATGTCTGAGTCAAGAAGATGTGCCTGGTCATTAGTTGTGTTGTCTCTATTGTGGATGTCCAGACATTGTAAGACATCACTTGAACATTTCTCTTGCCGCATCCCCTCAGCAGGGTGGGATGTTGGGAAAGTGACAGCTCGCTGGTGCTTGGTGTCTTGTTCATTCTCAAACCATCATCAGGATCATCTCCCCTCACCTCCTGTCTATCAGATTTCTCAGCCATCTTGTACATTAAGAGAGAGCTCATTCAGGCAGACCAACATTGACCCCAGTTGTCAAACAAAAACCAGAACTTATTGAAATCCACACAGTCTGGTTTTCCCTCTCTCCTCCACAATCTGATCTTTGCTGGTCTGGATGGAGCCTGGACAGCAGCTTGGGACAGAGCAATCACGCGCATTAGTGTTTACTAAGTGCATGCTTAAGAAGGACAGATTCTTCCCAAAACTAAAGAAAGAAACAATTCCTGGTCCATTAGTGCTTATGGCTGCAATGCTGTAATTAGTGAGGATCAGAAATGGGAGGAAAGCTGGAAAGGGACAAGAATTATAGCCATGGGAGCTCCTCCACTTGGGATCCAGGCACATCCCTGTGGCTGATATAAACATATCTCTATCACTTATCTTAATCACTTATCTTAAGGACCTCACAGCATTTATGCTTCCCTGTTCTTTCTTTAACACCTTTTCTATACGATTTTTGGGAGTTACAAGTTGTGGATTATCCACCACTTTCTCTCCAGCTTCCTCTGAGTCCTTTGTGTGCCATTCTCCCTAGCTAAGCAGGGATGTTATTTCTGGACAACTGTCTCCTATCAGTGACAGTGACACCGCCAGTGCTGTGTCTCTGCCTGCCTCTGACACGATTTCAGCGAGTTGCTCTCTGTTCCCTGACAGATCAGCTTCTGGCAGGGATATTTGTGCAGCAATGTCCCTATCCTTTTCAATATCAGGAAGTTTCTGGCATATGAACTTGGGGACGGGTGGCTGCTCCATGAATTTCTCTCCTCACATAAGTGGTTTGGTTGTAATAGCTATAGCCCAGGCTGTAGATGAGACACTGCTTTCACAAAGTGTGGATCCATTAGAAATTAGAAAGTAACACCCCAGTAGATGATCTTTCCATTTTGCTTTGAAAAAAACCCCACTCATTCTGCAATTGTAGAGCCACAGTTTCTGTTAGAGAGGTTTTACACGCTGTGAGGAGATTGTTGGCCTTGTCTCATCAGACTCTTTGCAGAACAGGACACAGCATGCCACCCCAACTTTCATAGGTGATGCTCGGTGAACTTGCATTTGAGCTGAAGCTTGACTTTCTGAGAGGTGCCCAGCCTAGAAGTTTTGGATAAGTCTATTTCCAACCACAGACAATCTGGGAGAGCATCCCTCCATTCAGCGAATGAACTAAGCTTTTAGTTTGCTCTTGGAAACATGGAAATCTACTGGCAGCGGGCATGCTACAGCAAGCAAACCTATGGCTGATTCATCTGTCTCTCTGCTCTTGCTTTGGGTGCCCTTAGTGAGGCAACTGGGTGGGAATTTGATTGGTGTCATCACAAAAAGTGGCTGATGTGTAACAAAAAGCTGTGAGAGCCCAGCTGCGTTTGGCTGCAGCCAGTACAGCGCCTTTCTGTGCTCCCCTAGACCCATGGCCCTGCTTTTTTTGAGGTCCTACAAGCCTTTCTATCCCCATTGTTCAAGCATCCCATGCGTTAGGATGTCCCACAGCATCCTGTGATGCCTGCTGCTGGTACCACTGCCTGTGGCTGCCCTACAGGAACTTGTGTCAGCTGAAGCCCTTTGGGGTAGCCCTCCTGATACCCACAAGGAGCCAACAGCTGCAGGACAACCAGCAACTGCTGTGTGATTGCAATTCCAGCTCCTGCCAGCAGTGGTGGTTTCCATGGGTCTGCCCAGGCTGGTGGGAGCACTGTGGTGGTTGCACCGTGCTGGGTGTTGTGCTGGTTGCCTTGCATGTCTTTTTCTTCACCTCTTCTGTTTGCACCTTTCAGACAGGACTTTGTAGCAGACAGGAAGCCTCTTTCATCCTCCTCAAACCTCACCTGGGACAACTAAAATCTATTAGAAGTGTCCAAAGGAGGGACATGAGGATGGGGAAGGGTCTGGAGGGGCCATACATGGAGCAGCTGAGATCACTTGGCTTGTTCAGGGTGGGATTGTTGGGGTGTCCTGGGCAGGGCCAGGAGTTGGACTGGATGAGCCTCTGGGTCCCTTTCAACCAAGCAATCGCCCACATCCACCCTTGTGCTGGCCTCCTGAAGGACCCCCCATTCCTCCAAAGAGCTGGTGACAGGCGTGGGCTGTGAAATCTGGCAGACAGGACATATCTCCCAGCCTTATCAATCCCTCTGTGCTAATATCAGCCCCAGAGGGACTTCCTGTGCCAGAGCACTTTTTGGGTGGCAGACTAGATGAAAAAAACCTATGAACAAATGCAGCAATCCCCACCCATCCCCACTGCCCTTGCCTCATGCATGGCAGATGCTGAATTCATTGTGAAATGCCATCCGCTGTCCTGTTTATTCCAGATGAAAATCTCTTCTCCAGGGACTCTTTCTCCAGGCAAAATACTTCCTTTGTTCAAGTACCTCAGAAGGAAAGACTCTCAGTCAGGTCTGAAACTACATCCTGCTCTCTCATCAAGGCTGAGGAGTCCAGCTAAAGCAGCTACAGCACCCCTGCTTTACTTTCCAGGAGAAAAAGCAATCCTTCCCATGGCAGGGAGACAGGTCTGCCAATGTTTCCTTCTCATACCTAGCACTGGCAGTAATTTCAGCTGTGGCAAGATTCATCAAAGTTAATCATCTGACCCTCATCTACATGAGATAATTTTTCAGCGAGCAGAATCTGCCAGTAGCCTCAGCTGGCACCACGCAGACCAACATGAACAAATCACATCCTGTTCCAGGTCTGGCTTTCCAAATCCCAAGCAGGGAAAGAGAGCAGCGGGCGTCAGATCCTGAGGAAGACCTAGATTCAATTCAGCTCTTGGTGTTGGGCCATACGGCTGCCTCAGGTAGCTCTTCAGCGAAAATCTGACAGTCCCCAAAACTTCCCGAACACTTCTGGCCCTGAGCGGGTTGGCATCTTGCACAACCTTCTGATCTGACAAGTTTGCCAACATCCTGAATGGTGAACATCTCATGGGGTAGGCGGTTCTTGGGAGGCTTCCATGCATCTTCTGTCGTCTCTGAAAAACCTGTCTGAAAAAAATCGGTCTCCTTCTGGCTTTGCGTTCAGCCCAGCACCAAATCTATGGAGGCAGGTTCAATTGGAAAGGTCCCATCTCTGCAGGGGTTCGAGCCAAACCTGCTGATTTGATGTGAACAGTATGTACGAATGCCACTGAATGACATGTTTCCATGATAAAGAGTGTGGTGATGAAATTCTTCTGCGTGCCAAGGATGGAAACAAAAAAGTCAGTGGGCAGCTGCAACACATCACAAGAGCTGGAAAACAAAGCCCTTTCCGATTCCCAGAGCAGTTCTTAAGGTTCTTGGAAACCTCGAATTCCTGCCCCCCTGCAAGGGACCTGCCCTCCCCTGGTACACGTAAAGCACTGGCACTGTATTAAAGCTGAACAAATGCTCCACAGAGAATAGGTAGATATTGTTTGAGGGACAAAGCCTGATAAATCATTCTCTGGACTTTTTCCTCCATGCTTGGCTTCTTCCCATTGATCCATAGGAAATCAATGGGACTTTGCATGCAAAAATCCATAACCCAAAAGTCCATGCATTGATGACTTTGAGCAAGTCATGTTCCAGGTAACACACCATTTGCTTTTTGCTTTTTGTTAGCACTGTTCTGTGGGGAGGAGGGCAAAGAAGGCCAAGGGTGATTTTTGATGTGGGGACAACACAGCTAATCTGTGTCTTCCTGCCAAAGCAGCCCCCAGGCCCATCCTGGAGAAATGCACACGACGCGCGTGTTGCCTGATGCAATTGCTCGATAGTTCTCAGGCTCCTGGAAACTGAGAGCAGGAAGATAAACACAGGTTATTGATGCAAATGATACCTTCATGGACAGCTGGGACGTGGTGGGTAGCTGAGGTCCAAGAATCCAGCAGTACCTGAGGAGCTTGCCCTGCCTGCTCCACCTCTAACACCACCCCAGAGCTCCCCATCTCTAAAAGAAGGATGATAACATCGCTGTGGTCTCCGCACATGAGCCTGATTTTCTGGCCTGAAGGCCACGTATTTTAGGCCTGTTGTGGTGAGTTGACCCTGGCCAGCAGCTGAGCACCCAGACAGCAGCTCATTTGCTCCCTCCCCATAGCAGGATGGGGAAGAGAATCAGAAGAGCAAAAGTGAGAAAACTCGTGGGTCGAGGTAAGGCAGTTTTAGGAGTGAAACAAAGCTGAATGCTAGTGAAGGGAAATAAGGAACTCATTCACTCCTTCCCATCAGCAGGAAGGTGTCCAGCTGCTTCCTGGAGTTTTCAGGGCTTCAGTGCACGTGATAGTTTCTTGGAGAGACAAACACCATAACCATGAACAGCCCTGCTTCATCCTCCTCTCCCTGAGCTTTTATTGCTGCCATCATATGGTCTGGAATATCCCTTTGGTAAGCTGGGATCAGCTGTCCTGGCTCTGTCCCCTCCCAGTCTTATGCCTGGTGGTAGAATGGGAAACAGAGAAATCCTCAATACAATGGAAACACTGCTCAGAACTAATAAGAACACCAGTGTGTTATCAACACTGTTTTAGATACCAGTCCAAAACATGGCACTATGTGGGCAGCTGCGAGGAAAATTAACTTCATCCCAGCCAGACCCACTGCACCCCAAAAGCTTTAGCCCACAAAGCCACTCTGTGCCCAGGGCATCACTTTCTGTCTGCCTGGACGAAAGATTCACAGGGCTCTAAAACACCACATACACAAACAGGCCCATCAAGACCATCTTCCTCTGAAAATCCTGTTGATCCAAAGGGACAGACAGTCTGAGGCTGGAGGGAAGAGGGAGTGGCCAGAATGTAGGAGTGTAGGAGATCAGGAGACCTCTATTTCACTTTAGTGTCCTGAAGAACAGTGGTGTCCCTTCCCTGTGCTTCATTTTCCCAGTTCCCAGAGCAGAAGCCAGCAGCAGGGGTTGGTGCTGTTGCAGGGACATCAGGGAGGGAGACGGGTGGTGTAAAATCACTTGGTGCTGGTTCTGTTGTGCAGGTATTGTGTCATTGTCCCTCTGCCCTTGTTTATCTTTGAGCTGCCTCTTCCACAAGACGTACCCTCCACCTGGATACGGACCGATCTGGTCCAAGACTCGCGGAAGTTTCCCGGCAGATCTGTGCCACAAGATGTGATGTGAACCTGCACAACATATGGTTCAGATCTCCTTATTTCACATAAAATGGGACTTATCTCTGTAATCCTGAACTAAACAGAAAGAGATACAAGCAGAGCCAGAAGGGAGCATCACTGCCACTCTCCTGCCAGTTTTCTGGGTCGGCACTGACTTACCCACATCTCTGCACAAGTGTTCAGCAGTCAGCCAGTCTCACCCACCAAAACTCATTTCCAAGCATCCAGATGGGGACTGAGTCAGGTTTTAGCTGAACCACTTCCAGGTGGTGTACCAGGTAGCCCTAGGCAGGCTTTGTCTGGTGCTACAGCTCCTATGCTCAGTTACACTGTCATGCAGGTCTGCGCCAAACAGGGTCCTGCTCAGCTTCAGGGTCCTGAAAGAGCTCTGGAACTGAGTTCACCAGTGGCACTATGGACCTTGTGCTGGCAGGGGTGGGAAACAAGTCCCACTGTGTCCAGCCAGTAGCCTGGAATACAGCTTTGGAGCATGAACTTGCCCGTAAGAGCCTCTCAGTGTGGGTGACAGGCATGTGCCCAGACAGGCAGGAGGGACTTTGCTGTCCTGTCCTCTGGCTACCTGTACCTCTTCTTAAGCCTCAGCCTTTCTGAGTTTGACTCGTGCTTTCATGCTCTCTTTTATCCATTACTCAGCTGTAGTTATTCAGCTTGTTTTTAACTTCCTGAGTTTCAGAGCAGTGAGTAGCTCACGATTCAGCTGCTTTGGTTATTTGCTGTGTTTCCTTGCTTTCCTTTGTACCTGTATCCTTAAGATCATTTCTGTAAGGAATCGTCAGCAGCCTCCTCTCCATCCCATTTAACCCCCTGGGATCTCACCTCCTGGTTCTCCAAGGCCACAGGAGATGTCTCCCAAGCCCATTGCCTTTCTCTTGCCACTCTCCTGCCACTCAGAGCTGTGAACTCTCACAGCTGCTCTCACCCAAGGTGCCTCCCACTTTCAGTTTGCAAGGATCCCACATCGAATGCATGCAGCCTGGAGCTAACAGATGTTTTTCCATCCCATCAGCTCAGTAAGAAACTGAGATTCCAATTTTTTTCCATCGCTGGTACCACCCGTACCAAAGGTTCTCTGGGATAAAAGCTGACTTCACTGAACACCTGCTCAGCCCTTTCCTGCCCTACAGTCCTTCTGCAAAGGTCTAGTTATGCCATTTTCCTGCAGATGCTGCCTTAGGATGCAGAGTTGAAAATAAGTAACCTCTACACTCTTAGATATCACACATTTGTCTGATTGCAGGACTCCCTGGTCTTTCTCCAGGTCTCTTGGAGATATTTCCAACTGAAAATGACTGCTACCTAACCATGCTTCCCTACAGTTTACTGAAGAGCTGGTCTTCCTCTTTATACCTTGGCTCAGACAGCTGGAAAGAACAGTCACGCTCACAAAAAAACACTGTTATTTTCCCGGAGGGGAGCTCTGAGTTCTGTGGAGAGACCAATCCATGGTGATTACCCCTTACTGGCCATATTAGAAAAAGCAAAGCACAGTAGAGACTTTCCAAGCCACATGTCTGCACAAAGGAAGGACCAGGCTTTGTGCAGTTCCAGGGCAGAAAGACCTTTCTCTTCCTCTACAACACTGTGAGACCTGTTTTGCTGTGGAGCAAAACCTGTCTTTGTGGCCCATGTGCATCAGTGATCCAGAGAGGGCCACTCCTTCCCAGGGTGTCCCAGCCCATATCCTCAGTGAATGGGAAGCGAGGATTTCTAGTCCTCACTTCCCACCCCTGCCACCATTCCTTCATTTTCAAGGGTGAAAGGACAGGTGTAAAAGGGAAAATTGCCAGTCACTTCTCCGTGCCCATCAGAGTGTGGCTGCTCCATGGCCTGTGCCAGGGCCTGCCCGTGGGTTAAGGGTAGGATGCCCTTTTTGATGATTCTCGAGAAAACATGTCCTGTTTGCTCCCTCCTCTGTAGCCAGCCCAGCTCTGCAGAGCTGTGAGTCACGCCAGGCAGCAAGATTTTATTCCTGTCATTACCACATCAGTTCAGGCTGATGCACAAGGGAGCTGGTGGGTTGAGTAAGAAGGTGCCATTTTCACGCGGTGTCTCTCCAGGCAGGAGCCGGGCTTTTCTTATAGTGTTTTTTTACAGTGTCTCAGCAAATAAAACGCTGAGCACAGAGGGTCAGGAGATGCCGCATACCAGTGAGGGGGATGTACGGTAGTTGCTGGATTCTCTTATCTCCTGCTATCCCCTGTGGAAGCCTGGACCTCAGAGCTGACATGTCTTGCTGCTGAGGTCTCCACAAAGACACACAAGTCAGCCTGGAGCAGGAGGAGTCCTTGAACTGTCGTAGAGGAGATGGGACACCACAAAGGGACTGTTGGATGGAA
Organism: Cephalopterus ornatus; assembly: GCA_013396775.1. Lineage (NCBI taxonomy): Eukaryota > Metazoa > Chordata > Aves > Passeriformes > Cotingidae > Cephalopterus > Cephalopterus ornatus. Next base: position 152,900 of record VZRE01009284.1, read on the forward strand.
GGCAGATTTGGAAAGCTGTGCCTGACCACTGGCCTTTGATAAGACACAACCAGAGTTCCCAAGGAAGCTGGGAGAAATAACTATCCACCATCTGCTCATCCAGATCTACCCACACTCCTGCAGACGGTGTCATGGTCAAAGAGGGATCCCACCTCCATGTTTCTCAACAGCTGGGGAGTCTTGTTCTCCTGCCCCCACCATGTGAAACTCTTCTGACTTTAGAAAAACGGAAGTCTGTTGTCTAAGTGACTCATATGATCTCTCCCTTGACAAGGAAGGGAGACTTTCTACCTCAGAGACCAGCTTGTGCCAGCAGAAGACACTGGTGTCTGCATCTCTGGGCTGTAAAGGGAGCTCAGATGTCAAGCTGAGAGTTAGGTAAGGAGATATGGGGTGTGGGGAGCTAATTGGGATAGCTCATGGCTTTGTGGTGCATGGGGCATACTAATCCCCCTTTGCCCCATGCTGTTTCTGTCCCTGACCCAGTTGTTTGGCCATTCTTCACTCAAGAGGGAAGGGGCAGAGAGTGTCTGTTGAGCAAATCTGATATCTTAAGGCTCCTTGAACGGTTTCTGCTCTTGACATCCAGAAACACTCCAGTGTCCTTTATTTCCATGTCAAGTTTGGTGTGAGTTGGGGACCAGCCCATTTTCTGGGCCCAGTGTGATTCTCACACACTTTCAAGCTGACTGAGATCATGCCTAAATCAGTGTAAACCAATTGTGATCTGTGTCTGTAATTTCTACATTTTCCATTTTGCACAAACAAGGTCTCTACAAGAGCTGAAATCCAAGAGAGGGCCCAGGAAAGGAGAGAATAAAGGAAAATGATGCACCCAAGCTTTGTTACTGAACAAAATGGAAACCAATGGCTTCTCCATCCGCATCCATCACAGGCACAAGGAAATGTTGATGGGAAGGGATGTCTGAAGATTTCTAGTCCGATCTGCTCAGAGCTGGACCATGGCCAGTGCTAATGGTTTGGCTTAACAGCTTCTAGAAAGCACCTCTGGTGACCTGTCAGGGCAAAGAAACACCCGCATGGAGAAGACATTTTATAACCAGAAGGACTCAAGCACAACTTTTGGCCATGGTTCTTTGTTTCACTTGTCACTGACTGATCAGCCTCTCACCTCCACAGGACTTCACTGCACAGGGAAGGTGCTGGCAAAGGTGTCAGTCTGTGTGTGTCCCCATCACCGTGGGATCTTTAGAAAACTATCCAAAAAAAACCTGCACTGACAGCCTCAGCACCCAGGAGTCATGCCCTGACTGCAGAAAGTAGATATGCTCCAAACATTGAACAGGAGAGGCTCCAATAGTGAACAGCAGAGGCTCCAACAGGCAGTGTTAAGCAGATTGTTCCTGGCAGGACCTGACAGCATGGCAGTGCCACTTGAGTCCTGTCCAGTTTGTCTCTACCTGGGAAGCAATTGTCAAAACCAAGTGCAGCTGCTAAGCAAGATCTCCAAGTTACCTGCAGCTGGAGGAAGTTTTGATGATGCTGAGACTGAAGTCAGAAGGTTTGCAGTTGGCACTAACCCAAACATTACAAGAGGCATTGGTGGATACAGCTAATTGGTTTTTATTATTTAGGGATTAAAATACCCCACTTCCTGGGGCTGGAAATGGCAGAAGTCCTTTCTTCAGACCATTGAGGAGAGAAGAGAGAGGAGAGGAACTGACCCTCTGGGTCCAGGCCTGCATGTACAGACCAAAGAAGTGGCTCCAGACATGTCCCCTTTGCCTATTGCACCACACGTCAACATTCCCCATCCTGCTGGGCCTCCTGGCCCATGGCAAGAGCTGGCAAGAAACTGATTTGTGCTGGATAATTGAAGCCATGTGCTAGTAGTTATTATTTGGAGCTGGGGAGGCTGAGAAAACGCACAAGCTTTCTTACCTATTGGCAGGAACAAAATCATCTCTGACCAGAGGCGCTGGGTTGAACTGGGGGTATCTGAGTGATCATGAAATCGTGGAACCACAGAATGGTTTGGGTTGGAGGGGACAGTAAAGATCATCCTGTTCCACCCCCCTGCCATGGGCAGGGACACCTTCCACTATCCCAGGTTGCTCCAAGCCCCGTCCAACCTGGCCTTGGACACTTCCAGGGATGGGGCAGCCACAGCTTCTCTGGGCAACCTGTGCCAGGGCCTCCCCACCCTCACAGGGAAGAATTTCTTCCTATTACCTAATCTAAACCTACCCTCCATCAGTTTGAAGACGTTCCCCCTTGTCCTAACACTAATGTCCACAAGGTGTTCAATAGCTTCTTCAAATCACTTTCCCCGAGTTGAAAAATGGTTGGAATGGTTGCCTGAGAACACACTCAAGGTCTCCCTGGAAGTTCACACCCCCCCTGCTTTTTGTTTGCTAACACATTGTCTATTTTTATTGAAACCTTCTTCAAAACTGTTCAAAATTTGTCTTAGGCCAAAAGCATTTTGTTTAAATATGGTTTCTGAAAAAAGTGAATGCTCATAATTCTGCAGAAAATGGCAAATGTCAAATTGAATTCATGCCAACTCCACTTATTTATTAAAAAGTGATGACATTTCCATTTAAATAAGTTCCTGTCAAATATTTTGACCAGCTCCCCTGACCATGGCTTTAACTGTGATCTCTGTATCCCACCGGAGCCTGTCAAATGAACAGAGGTGAGGACACTGAGCAAAAACTGCTTGAGAGTGAAATCGAGGGCAGACAAGGAATTCCCTACCCCCATGATAGAAACCCACCCATTGCCAAGGAAAGCTCATTGCTCAGACTTCAAACACTACAGCTTGTGCTTAATTTGGATACCACGGTTCTCCTGCTATGAGGAAGAAGTGCCAGTCTTACTCCAGGCAAAAAAAAATTGGGGGCTTAGCAGAACTGCCAGGCCCCGTCTCTCTGCAGGAGCAATGCCATGGTCTACAGCAGTGATGGCTGCAGCAGCAGGTACCGGATCCGGCTGAGATCTCAGCCGGCTCAGATGGATGATGGAGAGCTGGAGATGGGTGGGGGGAGGCATTTCTTCATGCACTGGGGAGCCAGTCTAGCTTTGTTTCCCCAAGAAACAGAAAGTTATTTCCGCAGAGCACAGCCCGGCGTGATTGACCCACAGGGTCTCAGCGGTGGTGGACAGGATAACCAGAGGTGGAATCTTCAGACCTGACATTAGAAAAACTGCCTCCCCTGGGTGGGTGGTGAAGCCCTGGGTTGGGTCACAGAGGTGTGAGATTTTTCAGATTTGGCCAAACAAAGCCACATCTGACTGACAAAACAGTCCTGACCCAAGCAGCAGGATGGACCTGAGACCTCCCAAGAGACCTTCTCTCTTGCTGGTTTTATTTCATGGCTCAGTCTGGCTGACTGTACCATGTTCTCTGAGCTCAGGTGTAGCATCCTCTGCTAAGGGCTGCTGTGGGCACGCAGACCTCGGAAAAACACTGAGTCATTTCTGTGCAAGGATTTTTTTTGGGGGGAGAGTGGGGTGAGCACATACAGGCATGTTAAATGCTGGAGACATTTCTTAGCCTCCAGCCTCTGTCCTCATAAAGCTCTGGAGAAACACATTTCTTCTTCACAGGTGACCTGAGGTTGCCATAGCTGGATGGGCTTTGTAGATGAACCTTCTTGACCTTAGGCCAGCTCAGGGCCAAGGAGTGAAGGTGGATCCCTCTTGGACCTCATCCCCAACCCCTCTGGGACCTCAGCCCCCACCCAGGCTCCCAGACTGGCTGCTTTGATTGTGCTTTGCCTTCAAACAAGGACAAATGAGGCGGAATTCAGAGAAGAGCAACAGGAATGATTATGGGGGTGGAGGTAATGGCTGAGGAGGAAAGATTTTGAAATTTAAAGATGGATAGCCAGGCTACAAGCCTGCTTACAGAGACATTATCATCAGTCATTAAGCAACATAACACTTCAGAGCCAGGGTAGGCTCATGATTCAAGACAGTCCAGTCTCCAAAGTGCTGTAGCCCAGAGGAGCAGCACAAGGCCGGGCGGAAGGAACTCGCTCATGCTTGTGAGCATGAGCATTTATTTTTATTTTTTTCCCCTCAATACAACAACTGACAGTATAAAGTGAAATTCTGTTTGGCACTAGGCAGTACCACTGGGGCACCAGGGAAGGGGAACCTCAGGCTTAGCACTGGGGCTCTATGATCTGGGAGATCTTTTCCAACCTTAGTGACTTCATGATTCGATGATTCCACTATTCTGTGATTCTATGATTCTATGATTCTATGGTTCTTTGATTCCATGGCCAGGGACACTACCTAGGAACTGGAATTTTCTTGGTGTGGCACTGATCAGCCAGCGAGAGATCCAGAGCCCCATTGTTCAGGATACTGAAGTTAGACTGGACAAAGCACTAGGCAGTGTCCAAGGCTGAGTAATCCACCAGTGGCTGGCAGAGGGACAGAGCAATGAGAGGAAGGCTTTCCCAGTGCAGACTTGCAGGAGAGGGGCCAGATTTGCCTCTGGTTTAATCCTCAGCAACCCAGCCTCCCTGCAAAAGGTGATGTGCCGAGTCATCCTCACACCTTCACGGGGTTTGGATGGCAATGTGTTCCCACAAAGTTTGCAAACCACAAGTGTCACGTGGCGAGATGGGGAGGGAGAGAGTGAGAGGAGAAAGGGGAGCAATTAATATGCAGCTGGTGCACAGGCTGGAGTGAAAGAGCCGCCGATGACCACCCAGAGCTGACGCTTAGAAACGTACAATAAAAGCTGAACGGATGGCTGAGTGCAAGGCCCAGCAAACCAAAACAGATGCAATGAGCTGGGGCCAGTGGAACCAGCAGCCAACAATGACAGCAGAGCCCACGGGCTGGGGGGCACGTGGTTGGCACAGAGAAAGGAGGAGGCCAGAAAGAAGCGCAGATGAGCTCTGCCGAGGGAATCAAAAGCCTGCTGTTCTGAGAGCCAGAACAAACGGCAAGTGTGCTCCTGCCACACATGGCATCGACAGCGGGAGCTGCGTGGTCCTCGTGTCCCTGCAGGAGCCAGCCGGAGGCAGGCTGCTTCCACCTCATCCTCCCTCTGGCCTTCCTCCGGGGAGGGCTGCCCTCAGCACACACTGCTGCAGGGAGCTCAGGGATCTGCTCTTCCAAAGCGATCCTGCAGCCAAAACTCCCCCGTCTTCCACCATACAAGTCCTTCCCACCACAGAGCAGGGAGAGCATCCTTTCCTCACCCTGCCTGGTTTGGTCACCTGGGGAAAGGGGTGCACCAGCTTGGGGCTCACAGGTTGGATTTGCTGTGGGGAAGGGAAGGGAAGGGAAAGGAAGGGAAGGAAAGGGAAGGGAAGGGAAGGCTGATTTCATAGCCAAGGTCGCAGACACCCAGCCCAGGAGCTCTTGTATCAGTGACATCCACAAGTCTGTGTAGGACATGCGAGCACATGGATGGCAAGTGTTTGTGACTCATAGCAAACATCGCGGGCAGCAAATTCGTGTACCTGGTGAGGAACATTTGTATTTTGAACACCTGGCCCCTAACTTTATGTGCTGGGGTGCAAAGGCCCCAGGTCTTGTCTTCCTTGCACCAAGCAAAGGACATCAGGGCAGAGGTTGGGCATATCTGCACTTACACAACTTTCAGAAGCAGTGAACCTGCCTTGAACATCTCAGGCCATTTAAAGAAAGATAAAAACCCCGCAAACCAACCTGAAAACTCCCTTTTGACTCCTGGCATCTCATCAGTTTGTTTGTGGCCTCCCTTGTGAAAGACCATAAAGAAATTTTTGTGAAGGGTAGGGTGGGGTTTCTTTTGAGATCCTTCTTTCTGCTCCCAATGCACAGCCCAATTTAGAGGAGTGTTGCTTCATCTCCCCAGCTCCTCAGAGTTAACCTGTAGAGCAAGACAGCTTCTGCAGTGCTGTAACAACCCATTAGACAGCCAGTCAATCACATCAGTGATCCCTGTAATGGTACATACACCAGCAGAGGCTTCCCCACCAGAGCTGGGCACAGCAGTGCACCAGCCGGTCCCCCCAGTGTCCTACCAAGGGATCAAAGGATATTAAAGAGGTAAAAATAACATTCTCAACCTGGTCTCTTCTCCATCTGTCTCATCCTCCTGATGGTACAGACACGGTGTGTTGAGGATGCTGTGCTCACGTCAGAGTGTCCCCTCCAGGTGGTGCTCGGCTCTCTGGGCAGCTGCTGTCTAAAAACTCTCCTCTCATCAGCTCACCAGCACGCCTTCCACAGGAAGCCAAAATCAGACTGCAGGGTGTGCTGAAAGCAGGGGTGTCTGTCTCTGTCCTCACCACTGGCCTTCTTAAGCCCAGTGATGACCAGTGCTGCTGTGGAGATCCAACACAGGGAGTCTGGTTATAAAGGATAAAAAGCCTTCAGCACTGTCCTGCTTCTCTTGTCTTTTCCATTTTGTTGTGTCCTGTCCTTAGGGTGTGATGGGTACACAGGACAACTCCAGAATTACCTCTTGGTTCCCAGAAGATAACACTCTGTGGCCAATCCCTCAAAATCTAGATGAGGACAGCTTTAGAAAACTGCATCAGGAGATGTTTTTATTTCTTCTCCAGCCTGAAGCCCTCTGAAGAGTGTCGCCCACAGGCTTAAGCTCTTCTCAGCAAGCCTCAAACTAACTAAAATACATCAAAGCAAGATTCTCATACACACCCCCAGACCTCCCAAATATCCAAAGCCTTGCATTTAAACCAGCCAAACCAGCAAAAGTCTTGATGCCTCAAAACAAAATGTTTTTCTGGAAGGGAAACATTGGGTCTCCTCAAATTACTGGACCTTATGCAGGGGCAATTGGTCAGAGCCTCTGGACTGCACCACTGAGACTGATCGAATTGTTTCTTCTGGCCTTGAAAGTCATTTATCAAAAATACACCAACTTTGCACTGTGCAAAACCCCTGTTAACAGATTTGGTAACACAATGTCCAGACCTACACTAGCCATTGACACCATCATGATGGATCTGCTGAAGAAAGCTTGGATAAAGGAGTGGTACATCTATAACAAGGAATATGGTACACATATAAATATGTGCAGACTTCAGTAAGCAATAAATCAGTTGAGAACCCCTTAGTGTTTAGAGAAAACCAAGCTATGTTCTAGTCAATCAATCTGTTGCTGAAAATATTATTAATGCCTGGCACATAGATTTATGATGAAGGCTAGATGGATGCAAAAGAAACGTTTGTTAGTGGGGAATTTTTGATGACTGTGCTGAAATATCGTTCATTTGTGGAAAGAAATCTAAATATAATCATCATGGTTATTTATCAGGGAGCAGAGTTGTGTTCATCTGTTTCCACCTAAAGATGCAGGATACCTGCAGGGGGGCTCTCCTGCCTCTCCTTTTGCCCTAAATCATACAAGTTAAAAATGGGTACCTGTACACCCAGCATCGTAACAGGAGCTGTGCCATCATCACATCTCCCCAAAACATTTAGGGATGTTGGGCCTTGGTTTGTGCTGTGTTCAGAACCCAATGGCACAAAGTCAGCATGTAGAACATCACCGCGGTGAGATCTCCCGTGTGTCTCCATGAAAGGATGGACACATGAGGAGGGAAGAGAGCAGTCCCTTCTGCAGACTTTGCTGAGCACAGGGGTTAGGGACCTCGAAAGAAATATAGTGGAGGATGTAGAGAAAGTCACTATGAAGAGCAGCTTGTACAGGTATGAGCATTTCTGACACTGCTCATAGGTCTGGGGACGGGCTGTACTTGTACTGCTGTTGTACTGGCAGTGGGGCAAGTCCCAGCCCCTCCTCATTCCAGCCCTGCTGGTCCTGTTTCCACTTTGCCATCCTCAAGAAGACACCTGAGTGGCAGTTAGACGCTGGTGTGGTCATTCCTCCTCAGTTACCAGCTGCGAGGTGCCCGCGGCGTGGAAGAGTCAAGCTTTGACACTGAGGGATCTTTGCCAGAGATGTCCAGGAGACTGTGAGATCCTGAGGGACACGGGGGTCATCCTGCCCAGCAGGACATGGCTAAACACAGACATGGATGGGGCAAACACAAGGTGAGTTACTGCCCCCACAGCAGGAGGAGCTCGTGGAGGGGGGCACCCAAACCCTTCCTCCACCACACTGAGCAGAGCAGCTCCGGGACCACAGCTCCAGCACCAGCCTCAGGCTGAGCTCTGCCCCTCCAGTCCCAGTCCCCAGCTTGGCTGGGCCAGCCCTGCTCAGCTCCCTCACTTCCCTTTACTGCTGTTTTTGTTTTCTTTCCACAGCTCGTTTTCTCGGTCATCCATGTCTCTGTGCATCATATATCACGCCCATGTGTCCGGAGGAAAGAAAGATCCCCTCCAACCCAGCAGCCCTGTAACGGATGGACCTTCCTGACTCGCAGCGAGCTGACAGCTTGTGAGAACAACAGCTTGAATTACTGAAAGAACTTTTCCCACTGAGTTAATCTGCAATGGATGTAGGTGACCTTCTAAAGGCATCTATTAATCAAAAAACCAGTGCCCATTCACCGTGCTAGGCTGAGCCCTTTGGGGGAGGGGGGGATACTAATTTCCCTTCGAGATAAATCATAATTTGACAATAATCATCTGCCCTAATCACTCCGATTCTTCCCTTTAATTATTTGTACACACAGCTCTTCCTGCCTGAGAAACACAAAGGACGACATTAAACACGGGGTTGGGAAATGCTGGAGGCTCCAGCTCAAGCCTTAAATCCCTGTGTGGAGCAGAGCCTCCAGTGGAGCTGAGCTGCTCGGTGCACCCTCTGTCCAGGGTGCAGGGAGCAGCCTTTCCCAGAGGGCAGCCATTGCTTCCAGCCATAGGGAGAGCAGTGGTGCCCAGCCCAGGGACCAGAGCACCAAGGAGAGGGCTGATGGAGGGGAGACAGCTGAGAGCAGAGGGGTTCTGGAGCTGTCCCAGCAACCTGGGGTGACATCCCAGTGCTGCATCCCCTGGAGGAGACTGACCCCCACACAACAGCCATGAACTCTTCCCCCTCGGAGGGCTGGAGTAACAGGGAGGCTGTGGAGAGCATGGGGTTAATGTCACATCAGTGCCCCTTGGATGCTGGGGAGCCAGCACACAGGACCATGGGAGGGAGGAAGGAGGGAAGAAGGAAGGGAGAGAGGGGTGCTTTGGGTGGCCTTGCTGATGTATTGTCTTGGCCCAGGGCTGGTGAGGGATCCCTGCCTGGGGTGTGACCCTCACCCAACATGAGTGCACTGTGAGGGGTGGCTCTGGCAGGCACCAACACCCCTCTGCCCTGGGAAGCTCTCAGGTGGTGCCACAGTGAGTGTGATACATGGGCAAGGGCTCCACTTCTTGTCACCCCCTGTCACGCTGCCATGGAGCTGGGGTGGGGAGCCAGATCTCGTGAGTGCCTCCAGCAGCTGGTCCTTTCCCTCAGCCACCTCAGAGTCATGGGGTCCCCAAGGCAGGCTCCAGGTGACACAGTGCTGTCTCCTTGGGCACGCAGGAAAGCAGAGGGGACATTGATGGGGCTTAGGTGAGCATCTTGTCAGAATCTGCACCTGTGGGCTCAGAGTATAACTGGCAGTGGTGTGAGAATTTGCCCATACCTGAAGTGAGGGCAGGGAGCTGGGTTTGCCCATGGCAGCAAGGGTGCAGTGGTTACCCCAACGTAGGACTGACTGAAAACTGCTCAGCAAAACTCTTTCTCAGTAGATTTGTGGGATGAGGCAAACAGTGCATGCTGTCTCTGGGAAAATGGGACTCCTCCTTTTTTCTCCTTTGGAAGAAATCCTCTAAAACTGGAAACAGCCAGGAAATGCTGCGCAGCATCTCATGGGAAGTGAGATTACCCACTGCATCCATCTCCTCTCCCACTGGCCCGTGCCCACAGCATGTCCCCCTGTTCAGGCAGCCAGGCACAGGCTGGGACAGGCAGACTGGAAAGGTACAGCTTGTAGCCAGCACGGGGTCCCAGAGCAGCAGCATCCCTGCAGAAACACACCAGCCACATTTCATCCTCTGGTAAGTAGCATTTAGGACCAGGACTTTTCAGGATTTAAACGTCTGCCCTCCTACAAAACCAAGCAAAATAGGAGACAACCTCCCCACAAGCTTCCCCAGTGCTGCTGGGCTGACTTCTGGTAATTCCCATAGCCCAGGTCACTGTGCTGCCTCACAAGCTGTACCACGGACCTACAGCACCATATGCTGGCCTAGCTTAGCATCTACACAGCAGTGCCGCCTGGCGCGCTCGCTCTGTGATCCCTCGAGCAGAGCAGAGCACAGAATCCATCCGGGCTGGGCCCGCGGGAGCCGCAGGTGGGGGTGATGCTGCCACTCCCTGCGGTGGGACAGTCGGTGACCGCTGGGGACACCTCCGAGGAGCAGCACGGCAGCGCTGGACCAGCAGCCCTTGTGTGCATAATCCCCAGGAGAGCAGCTTCCCGGGATGCCCGTCCCCTGGTGTGAGCAGAGGGGGGGATGGAGCTCAGCTGTGGGTCTGGGCAGCCTTGTCCTCCCTGACCTGCTTCAGCCTCGTCCTCCCCTCTTGGCTTTAAACCCTCGGTAGTGCTGTTCCCTGTGGGAAAGCTCAGTGCCAGTTTCAGCAGCCCCAGGAGTATTGGATCCCTCCCTTGGGACCCCACAGCTGCCCCAGGGCCCCTGTGCATCCTGGCAGCTGCCCCACTGTGATCCCAGGCCAGGCCAGCTCGGGAGCCTGCCCCACCAGCAGTGCTCAGAGCTGCCAGACACGGCACAGCTCAGCTCCTGATCCTCCCTCAGATGGGAGGGACAGAGTGACCTTGAGCAACTCTGGAAGTAACCACATTAACATTGAGCTGGGGAGGAGCAGGCTGTTTCCCGAAAGTCTAATCCGTGGGACTCCCTGCCATGAGACGGGCGGTGCCGGGACCAAGGATACAGAAAAAAAGCCTTAATACGACTGCCGAGAACAAACTGCATCCCTGAGAAAAACAAGCACGTGCCTGGTACCTTTACCCCTTCTCATCCCTGTGGGTTGTCTAGTGCTGACCAGGGAATACTGGAAGCTTGGATTGCAGTGATTAGGGACATGGTTTAGTGGTGGCCTTGGCAGTGCTGGGCTAATGGTTGGACTTGATGATCTTGGAGGGCTTTCCCAGCCAAAATGATTCCCTGATTCTGTGCTTATCTTCGTGGCAGTGAGGCATCACTGAGCCCTTTGCAGTGCTTCCTGAGCCACAGGGGACAGCTCAAAACCACATGTTCCTCTGGAGCAACTCTGGTGACAGAACCTGAGACTTTGGCACACCGTGAGTAACTTTGGCCTGTTTCTGAGTGAGTTCTGCTGTGGGCCTGAGAGATGGATGGTTCCTCATGGAAGGAGAGAGCTCTGAAGTGCAGCATGGCCCAAACCAGGAAGTGCTGGGAGAAATCTGTCCTTATAGAATCAGAGTTGGGTTGGAAAGGACCTTGAAGTTCATCTCCTTCCAACCCCCTGTCAATGCACAGTGTTGCCACCCCCTAGACCAGGTTGCTCAGAACCCCATCCAACCTGGCCTTCAACACTAAGTTGTACATCATCTTAAGTCCCTCCTGCCCCCAAAATCTGCAGGGGCAGGGCTGGATTTAGCAATGACCCATCCAGACTTTGTATGTGCAGCATTATTTCGCCACATGCTCTAGCCGCCCGTGCTTTGCAAAGAAACACATCCCACCCTTCCAGCTGAGCCTCTCCTCCGTATGGGATGTGCCATGAGAGAATATATTGAATGCCCAGCAAGCAGAGAGATGACCCCCCAGTCTCGTACCTGCTATGCCCCTGTTACCTGGGCGTTGGTTTGCCCACAGAATGTGGGGCCCCGGTGGAGAGCCTGGGGGGAAATGGAGGGAGCCTTTGTGCCCAAAGTCCAAGGATGCAAGAATCCAAACAAAATGTAAGAGGTCAGCAAACACAATGCAGCAATTAGCACAGGCAGTGGGGAGGAGGGAGTGAGACAACACAATTTATGGAGCTCAGGAGAGGGAATTCTCTGAGGGCACCGATCACGCACTATAAATACCTTCAAGGTAATGACAGAAATGGAGTGAATTATTCACCATCTCTAATGATGGGAGGGCAAGAGGCAGTGACCTGGATCTGAGGAAGGGAAGTCTGGGTGGGGGGAAGCCTGGGCAGCAGGAACAGCCCAGTGTGGGACGTGCTCCCTGGGGCAGCCCTGCTTTCTGTGCAGAGTCCATCTCTAATAAGTCCTTGGGCTGAGTCCACATCAAAACAGTGCTGGAAGGGCCAAGGCCAGGCTGTGTGGGAGCTCCCAGCCTGCCTGTCCCTCCTGGATTGGAGGGAGTCAGTAAAGTTTCCTGCATGTGGTGGCTCTGGCCCATACATAGAATATGCTGCTCTCCCAGGGCTATGGCTGAGCAGGCAAACACCTTCCCTTTCCTGGGAGACAGAACTTCATCCACCTGGCCCCACACAGGTGGGATAGACATCAGTTTGGCATTTGTGACAGCCACCAAGCTGGGCAAATCGGCAGGAGGGAGGTAGAGAAGCTATGGCTTTGACTTGGAAAGAAGAACCAGGGTCTGGAAGTGCAGTGTCCAGCAAGATCACAGCATCACAAGGTGGCTGAAGTTGGCAGGGGACTCTGGAGGTCACCTGGTCCTGCCCCCTGCTCAAGCAGGGCCACCCAGAGCCAGTTGCCCAGGTCCATGTCCAGATGGCTTTTAAATATCTCCAAGAATGGAGCCTCCACAACTGCCTGGGCAGCCTGTGTCAGTGCTTGGTCACCTTCACAGGGAAAGTGTTTCCTGATGTTCTGAGGGACCCTCCTGCATTTCCATTTGTGCCCATCACCTCTTGTCTTGTCACTGGGCACCACTGAAAAGACCCTGGCTCCAGCCTCTTTGCACCCTTCCTTTGGGTGTTTATACACATGGATGAGGGTGGGGAGGCCCTGGCACAGGTTGCCCAGAGAAGCTGTGGCTGCCCCATCCCTGGAAGTGTCCAAGGCCAGGCTGGATGGGGCTTGGAGCAACCTGGGCTAGTGGAAGGTGGCCCTGTCCTTGGTAGGACAGTTAGAACAAGATGAGCTTTAAGGTCCCTTCCAACCCAAGCCTTTCTGTGATTCTGTGAGGTCTCCCCTGAGCCTCAAAGATGAAGATTTCCTGTGCAAGGCAAGAAACCTGCAGCATGCTGAGGGAGTTATTTACCTGCCTATAGATGTGTGTGTCTCTGCTAAAGAGTAATGACCACATTGAGATTAAGTTATGAGGAGGCCTACAAAGGTGCTGTGCTTCTGCTGGTGCTCTGGGCGTGGGCTGGAGTTCAGTCCTATTCCCTCTCCCTGTTGCTTCACAGCTGTGAACAGCTTTCCCAGTGCCTGCTCTTTGTTCTCTCTGCCTCTGGATTGCAGCCAATGACACAGAGAAAACAGAGGAGAGGTGGGAATAGCTCTGCTGTCCCCTTTGTCATGGTGACCTGTGGAGGCAGAGGTGCCTCCTGTAAGTTCTTGCATCCTGGCATCCCAATCACCCATCCTGTGCCTCATCCTCCCTTGGCTGCCAGGAGAGAAAGGTGTCAGAGAAACACTGTCCCTCCCAGCACAAACCCAACCTTCCACTTCTTTTTGCCTTGCAAGAGTCCAGATTTCCTGTGTGCAGGTGAACACTCACCCCTGGCTTGCACGGACCAAATTTACTCATCCAGGGCAGACAAACAGGAAATAAATGCCCTCTCTGCTCCTGGAGGTCTATCTGTATCAAGCTTTTCTGTGTATGAGCAGCATCCAACCCCTAGGGACATGCAGGGAACTCAGATTCTCTCCCTGGCTGGGCATTAAACATGGCCCTGATAATGGAAGATACCAGGCTGAAGCCAAGTGGAAAGCAAGATGTTGAGGTTGTCGTGATCAGTTATGGCAGAGATCAATGGCATCTGCTCGGAGACCCACTCAGACCTCTGGAGCCTTTTCTATCTCTCTGCAGATGGGCTTGCCCTTCTCTGCATCTCCCCCCAGGGGACTCTTCAAGTGCCTTATCATGGTCACCAGGCCTGGAAAATAGCTAAGGGTTTTGGGGGTCAGGGTGGCACTGGGGCAGCCATGGTCAGCCACCCACCAACCAGCCACTCACTCATGGCAGAGGCAGATGCTGGAAGACAAGAAACCAGGGAGATGAGTGGGTCGGCTTGGGTGGTTCCTGCAACCTCTCCAGGAAACAGTTAAGAAACAGTGCTCTGATCTCATGCTCAACATGCAGAGTCACATCACTAGGCAGGACCCTGGATGTGCTGTCTGAGCCGTGTTGGTCTGGGCAGAGACAGGGAGAGGTCTCTTGCATGGCTTGTCCATCACAGCCATGGGCAGGAGGTGGCATGGGCTGGAATGGCTTCTGGAGCAGAGTCTAAAGGACATTTGCTGGCTCTGAAACCCACAGAAACCACAGGAGATCCTGTTCCCTCTTAGCTGGACAGGTGGCCATAAGCAGGGTGGTCAGCCCAACTGCTGGGGGAGAATACAGAGAGGAAAATCCACACTGGAAGAGCATTATGGCTTTGGCAGCCCTGGGCCAGCTGCCTGGTTCATGTCTCCCATAGAGAAGGCCTGTTAAATTCACAGTTTCTGGACACTGCAGTGGCACAGAGCTGTATGACAACAGCAGGCAAACAATGATCCCTTAGACCCTGTTTGGTTCTCTCTTGCACTGGAAGAGGCACAGTATCTGTCCCAGGCACTGATGCTGTAGGCAGACAAGGACATGGGTCTGCTCCAGCAGCGTGGGCCTCACAAGCCAGAAAAAGAGGAAAACCAAAGGAAACTGCCTCCTAAATATGAAATAAGTGGAGGCTGGCTCCAGACCCTCAAGACAAAGCTATAAATCTGCCCGGCCCTGCTGCGAAAGCATGAGACACCCTGGAACAGCCACATGGCGTCACAGTGTCCTTGATCTCTGTTTTCTCTTCCACCCCTTCCTTTCATCCCCGCCACCCCCGGAGGCAGTTCAGTCTCCCGGTGACTCCGGCTCCTCAGGCTGCTCCAAGGCTGCTCTCCCGTCCTGCTGTGTTTTATGGCAGGGTGGGTCAGGTTGCATCGCTAGTGGCAGGCGCAGGGGGAGGGCAGTCCCAGCTGAAGGACAAGGCTTCCAGTGGGATGTGCTGCACCCCCTGCCTGGCCCTGCTCCCCTCTGCCCCGTTTGGGAGGCACCGGGACTGAGCTGTGCAGGGAAGGCAGACGGGAGGGTGTTCCCCCGGGGCTGGTGCCGAGTCACGCGGGTGACAGAGCTGCGGCGTGTCCCCTCACGTGGTGGGCAGTGGGACTGAGGGGATGTGTGACCCATGACTGTGGTGGCCATGAGGCACTGCCCCAGGCTGGCTTAGGTCACAGGACCCACTGGGACAGCTCCTGACCCTCCGCTGTTTGCTGGGCTGGAATTTTTCTGATGAGCTGAGATGAAAGGAGGAATTCTCTGGCTGCCCCGATGCCTCTTCCCAATGCAGACCTGACACCGAGATGTCCCCTGAGAGACACGGCCTAGCCCAGCTCCCCGGCTGCTTTAAAGGCTCTGTTTTGGAGCCACAGACAGCCCCCCGCCTCACAAGAGCAAGCAAGGAGACGGTCTCAAAGGCCACCCAAACCACATCCAGGCGAGGCCATTTCCCGCTTGTCCCCATTTGACCATGTCCTGGACATTGTCTGAAAGTGAGGGAATAAAGCAGAGAGGGCATAAAGCCATCGCCTGGCTCTGCCCTGGTTTAGCTCCATGGAGCACAGGCGGAATCAGCATGGAAGCCACAACAAGTCTGTGCCACATTTGTTTCCTTTGTGTCCCTGGGCTTGCTGCACAAGGAGCAGGGGGAAGAGAAATGTGTTCAGTCTGTAACTAATGCCAGAGCCTAAGAAATGGATCAGTTCAACCCCAAACAATTTGTAATGCAAAGGGAGCAGTGCTCCTCTTGGTTTACTCCTCCCCATGACCAAACACATGCTCATCCCCTCTTTCCCACATCCCTGCCTTGGGAGAAAAGCAGCTCACGGCCCCAGCGCAGACAGAATCTCCACCCACCTCCACTACCCCCGCCTCTCAGCCGATTTAAATCCCTGGCATTGGCACTCGGTGCCCGTCCGCCCTCTGGCACCAGAGAGTCAGGAGCTGGAGACAGGGTGCCGGGGAGGGGGGTACCCCAACACACTCCCAGTGCTGCGTGCACACAGCTCAGCTCTTCCTGTCTCCAAAGGTTTCTCTCCCAAGTGTGCCTGACTAATTAGTAAACGGAGCCTAAACCTTTTGGTCTCCATCGATCTTATCTTTAAACCCTGCAGACAACAATTCCTCAATCGATACCTCATTTAATTGCTGCCACCAGGCTGACAGCTGGGCTGCTGGCTGCGCAAGCCTGGCTGTCACATGGCAGGCTGCCAGTGCCACCTTCTAATCCCAAACTGATTTATCCTCTTCCAGCTCCTCTGTCCTACCCCCCCCCCCCACTCCTGACCCTGTTCCCACCCCTCTCTCCCTGCCTACCTGCCTCCCCCCACGAGTACATCCCACCCCTGTCGTAACTCACCCCAGAGCACGGCTGTGACCAAACTCGTGTTGGTGAACGCCTGAGCACGAACAAACAGCCCCCACTTGCTGCTGAGACCTGATTCAACCCGTCCCCAGCCCAGCACTGCTGCAGGGGGACACCTGGATGTGACCCGTGATGTGTCACATCCAGCTGGGGGACAGGCAGACAGGCAGCTCCTGCCCTGCACATCCCAGTACCAGACTGGCCTCCAGGCATCCACAGCTGGGCCATAGCGTGTGCTGGGCATGATCCATTCACTGGCTGCTGCTTCTGGCCAGCCCCAGGAGCTAGATTTTTATGGATGCTCCTGGCCCTCTGAAGAGCAGCAGATAAAGAGGCAGGCCATGGCTGCTATTTTGGGAAAAGCTGCCCTGTGGAGTCAGGCACAGCTCAGCACTGCTGAGGGCTGGGGGAGACACGGCAGGGGAATCAGGCTCCTGTGATGGGGCTCTGGCCAGGGGTACTCTGTTTGTTCTGGCTCAGTTTTTACTCTGGCTTTGATCATGATTTTTGCTGTAGTTTAATGATAATCATTGGTGCAACACACATTTCCTTCAGTGGCAGAAATGGGGAATAATTGCTGTAACCTGATCTTTGATCAGTTTTGTGTTTGTCAGCTGCAGCCCTTGATGGCCTCTCTTTGTGGGAATGCTGATTGCTCTGTCCCTGTATCCCTAGGAAACATTAATGTGTAATTTTGGAAAGAAATAGCACTTGTATATGAACACATCACCAGCAATTCCACCAGAATGAAGCCTCAAGACTGACTTTGTGTCCCACAGTGCAAACCCTGAGTCTGGGAGCTGCCCAGCAAAGGGATGGGTGCCTTTTTCCAGTGGTGCCTGTGTGCTGTGCCCAGCAAAGGGACACAGTGCAGACCCTGCCTGGGTCACACTAGCTGTCAACAGGCAATACCCACAAATCTGTGGTGTAAAGTGCAGTGGAGATGTGTCCCACTGCACCCTTTGGCCATCAGTTTCTGAAGGTCACTTGATCCATTTCCAGCTTTACATGGAGGCAGCAGCTTGTCCAGGCACTGCTGAAAACATCTTGGAAGACTTCTCAGCCTGGATGTGGTGGGACTGTGAGCTTGTCTGGTCTGCCAACAGTGCTGCCTTCTGTGATGTCTGTGGAGACATATCTGGGGACTGATGGCTGATTTCCATGAATTCCAGGGGAGGACAGGCCATAGATCTGCCTTACAAAGGGTGACTTATCCTCTGGGTACCAGCAGTGGTACTTTGAGTGTCACCTGTCTTTGCAGTTTTGAGTAACTCCACTCCATGGTGACCCAGCATCGGTCTCCTCCGAGGAAGAGGAGGTTCAGACACAAAATAAACCACCAGCCTCACTATTGGCCTTCACTGGCATCCTCATTTTGTGCTAATTAAGAGGGATGAGGCCCTTGCCGTGCCAGGTGCTAGAGATGGGGCTGGGGGAACACACGTCTCACCAGCGTCCAGCAGGGATGTGGAAATCTTCTCCAAGGTACCATTTAAGGTCTTCACAGCTCAGAATTAAGGAACTAATGCATGAGGAAAGGACAGGGGAACAGGCCAACAGCCTACTGGGGGCAAACACAAACTGGTGTAGATGGGTGAACTGTGGGAGCACTGGGCTCACTCAGGAGGCCTGTGGCTGCTGCAAGGGGCTGGTGTCTCCTCCAGCTGATGACAGGCAGGATGTACCACATCCCACACATCTCCTCTTCCAGTTTGCTCTTCTCCTGTAACAGCTACACCAAGGCTGAAGTGACCCTGTGCAAAAGCCAGAATCTGTTCCTGGTGCAGACTTCTGAGGCTGGAGGACAGAGCAGAGGTCAGGCTGCAGTTAAAGGTATCAGAATCCCAGATGACCGGGCCAGAAACCAATTCCAGAGCCTTTCAGTCTGGACAGAACCTCTCCTGTACGTCCATGGTGTCTTCCCACTGAGCTCAAACAGCAACTGTGCAAGCAAGGTTGTGCCCTGTCCAGGTGCAATCCTAGGAGACAGTCTGTCCTGTTCCCATCTCCCAGGCCACAGCAAGCCAGGGAGGGAGGGGAATGCTCAGTAGCTCCATGAATGCAGGCCATGGAAGCTTGTTGTCATGGCAGTGGGAGTGAGGGGCTCATGTGTTATCAGCCAGGAGAAGTTTGCTATCAGCAACAAAAGTTGTTTTCACTGGCAGCTTGGGGCTGTCGTGGGCAGGGCTAGGAGCTGGACTCAATGACCCTTGTACAAGGTCAGGAGTTGAACTCAATGATCCTTGTGGGTCCCTTCCAGCTCAGGACATTCCACGATTCTATGATTCCATGACTTCTGCTGCTATTCAATAGCCTGTTTCAGTCAGGAGTGCTGTTTGCTGCTCCTGCCAGGGGCCCTGTGAGCCAGGCAGGGGCAAAGGGGGTCCAGGTAGGCACTCCTAGTGGGAGAGGTGACTGGTGGCAGAGGAGACCCCCATGGGCAGGGATGGGGTTGGTTCCCTGTGCCGGTGGTGGCCAGGAATGCCAATCCCGCAGTCATCCTTCAGCGTGGTGCCAGAGGGTGCCTGACACATGGCACTGGGAGATCTGCAGTTGGCCCCGAGCGTGCCCCAGATGGTTTGATGCCAGGGTGTTTGCACACAGCTCTGCCATTTAATGGGGAGAGAAGGCAGAGCTGATCCCAGCTGAAGCCGTGCACCAAACGCTGACAGACTGTTTGTCGAGACACAAACATTGGCAAATGGCCCTGCTTGCCGTGTACTGAGAGTCACGGCACAAAGAGAGGGAACCAAGAGCAGGGATGTCTCTGGCAGGGACTGGGAGTCCTCAAAGTGCAGTTTAGTGCATGTTTCTGGGAAGAAGGAAATCGCTTTCTGGGGAGATTTGAAGTGCCCTTCTCCAAATGGGGGTGATGGGGACAGCTGGGCATGATCCAGTTTGGGGGAGAGCATCCTACCTGTCCAGCCAGGATGGTACCTCTGTGGTCCTTTATGTTTAGTGTGTTCAGGAGTACCTCTCCAGGGAAAGCCAGACCTATCAGCCCATTGGATGTGCCAGAGACTTCTCTCCCAGCAAGTAATGGAGCACTCAGGGCAGCAGGGGGGCTGTCTGTGATCCACGATTTTTTGGTAGGTCTGTGCCTTACTCCCCAATGTCTGCTGTTACCTCTTCCCCTCTGGAATCCCACACTTCAGAAAGGAGTGGCTGGGAGCTGTGGAGAGGGTGACATGGAAAACATGAGTCAGAGCTGGACAGCCTGGAGCAGAAGCCAGGGACCAGCGTTGTGCCCAGGGGGGGGACAGGTCTGCTCTGCCCAGGGACAGGCTGGGACCTTCCCACACCACGTCATGAACTTACAGTGGTGCTGCGAAGGGAAGATTCGCCTCCAAACAGCACCTCCAGGCCTCTAGTGCATCCCTGGGTTTGGATCCTGGGAAAGCCAGGTCATCTTGCCAGAGTTCCCAGCCCAGAAAAGCCAGCTCTCTGGAGGTCTGGGTGGCAAGAGGTGCCTGAAGGCACTGAGCTGAAGAGCTTCACAGCTTTCCGTCACACTAGGGAAAACACGTGCTGCTCCTGTGCTGATCTAGGAGCTTCATTTTGCCAGCAGGAGCCTTTTGTCTCTCAGAAGATGCCTCTGTCTGGGAAGAAACTTTGGAATTTAATTGTTAACCTGGGTGGGGCTCAGTTCAAGATGATGGACTTCTGCAGACAAGGAGCCCTGTGTTTCCAGGAGCTCTGCCCTGCAAAATGCCGAACACCTCCCAAGGCAGCAGGATCAGGGAGAGGGGCTCCCAGAGAAAGGAAAACATGGCCCATGTGGGTGGGGGGCACAGAAGGGTAATGAGGGGGGAGAAGCTACCACCTGGCAAGAATTACAAGCAGGGTAAGGCATTGTCATCTCTCTGGACACCACCGTGGGGCAGTCTAATGTCAAAGGAGTCCATAGTTTTAAATTACCACTGATACCATATCAAAAATATTGAAATTTGGGGTGCAGGTTCAATGAACTGAGGGAAGGACTCTCATGGATTGATGCTCTGCTTTGGAGTATCATCCAAAATGTACCTGCATCAGAGTGAGAGTAGTAAATATGGCCCTTTCACCAAATTCCTGGGAAGAGGAAGGTCCCCTGCAGAGTGCAGGGCTTGGCTGAGTGGCAGACAGGGGTCCATCCCCCTGGCAGCCGCCACCACAGTCCTGCCCCGCTCCATGCTGGCCCCCAGCCAGCAGCACCACCAAGGACTGCTTGGGGGACCCACCTGGAGATGCAAAGCCCTGGGAAAGCCCAGCTGGAGCAGCCATCCCCTAACATGCTTTGTCACTGCAGTCCAAGACTTCGAACTCAGTGCCTGTGACTGCACAGGAGGCTCAGCCAGGTAATGCCAAAGGATGTGGGGCAGCGTGGTCAGTCTGTCTTGTTCTGTGCTGCTTTCTGCCCTGTCCTGGGGCCTCCTTGGTGCTGCCAACTCACCATTTGTGATGTTCTTAAAATCTCAAATCACATGATAGAAATGGCCGTGGCATAAAAGGCAAAGAAAGTTTTGACTTGTGGGAGCTACTGTGAAAAAGGACTTGCACAGAGGTGGAAAAATGCCTGTTGTAGTACTGAGGGGCAGCTGCTCACCCTGTAAAATGCCAGAGTATGTGTCAGACAGGGACGCCCTGTTGCCCCAGTCCAGTCTCTGGGAAGGTTTTCCAGCACTGGGGAAAAGTCCTGGAAGCTGGCTCCTGCATCACCTGTGGCTGTTTTTCTCACCATCCCCTGCACTGGCTTTCAGTCCCCTCCTGAATTCCTTGCCATATCAAAAGAGAGGAGAGAAAAAAGGGCCAGATGACTATTTCTAAACCAATGCAAACACCCCAGACAGCATCTCAGCCCTGCAGTGCCCAGCTCCCAGAACACTCATCCTTGCCCTCAGTGTCCCCCTGCCCTACCCTCTGCCGCGTGCCCACTCAGCCTCCCCTCTGCAGCTCACACATGCCAGCTGCCTGCTCCCTCCATGGCCCCAGCAAGGGGAAGGGGCTGCTAACAGAAATATCTTGCTTCAGTGTGACCTCCCTGACCTGAAACCCTCCAGAGACCTCTCTCCAGATCATCATCATCCTGCTTCTGCCAAGCTCTGCCTCTCGGCCTTGACCCTTCTCTCTGCGCTGCAGAGGTTCCCCTGTGAGGAGTGGGAGGTGTCTCCCTCACGGTGCCTTGCTGCTGCCTTTTGTGTCATCTCCCACATCACCCTCCCCTCATCCAGAGGTTCTCCTGCCGATGTGCCGGGCTCAGCGCTGGCACCGCAGCATCCCTTGGGATCCTGTCTCTTAGCAACGCCAAGGAACATGCTGAGCACACGTCTGGTCCATCGGTCCACGGAGCCTCCGTGCACAGGGCAGAGGGCAGCTGCTGCCTGGAGGGAACACAGCCCTGCTGCACACCCCACCTCCTCTCTCCCCTGTCCCTGAGAAGCGGGTGAGGGGCTCAAGAGGTTGAGCACTGCGTGGTAAGATACATGCAGGTACCCCCAAAAATGCCAGGGCAGTGGAAAGAATCCAAAAATGTTTATTCTGAAGATGAGAATGCTAAAAGCTTGCAAAGGAGAAGCTGCTCCAGGCTGCAAAGCAGCACTGGGCCTGAGGATGACACACCTCCTGTTTCTTCTTTGAGTTTTATTATCTCTGCTGCCCCATCTCTCCCCACCGGATGCAAAGACCTGTGGCATCTTCTCTGTCCTCACATACCAGAGAGCAAGCTTCTGGAATGCAAGAGGATAGAGAACAGCACTGTTTGGAGAAAGTGGCAGGGAAGCCTCTCCTAAGTGAAATAACTGATTCCTTGTAGCAAAATCTTCTGGAAAAAGGGTATTTACTCCTGCAAGCACCAATGTGGGGTCCCTCAGCCTGGTACCCCTGCCCTGCTCTCCGGCCCATCCCACAGCTTTCTGAAGCCCCTTCCCACACCAGCAACATGCAAAACTCCCACCACCCTTCTTGTCTTCTTCCACCAGTCCTCCACCACCACCAAGGCTCTCTGAAGGTGCTTGGACTGCCCCAAAAGAGCCGTGGAGGGGTGGGATGAGTATCCCCAGTGCATCCTCCTGTCCTGCGCATCCGTGTCCTCTGTGCACAGGGCAGAGGGCAGCTGCTGCCTGGAGGGAACACAGCCCTGCTGCACACCCCACCTCCTCTCTCCCCTGTCCCTGAGAAGTGGGTGAGGGGCTCAGAAGGTTGAGCACCAACCTGAGACCCCTCAGCCTGATACCTTTGCCCAGCTCTCCGACACATCGCAGATCTTTCTGAAGCCCCTCCTGCACCAGCAACATGCAAAACTCCCACCACCCTTTTTCTCCTCTTCCACCACTCCTCCACCGTCAGCAAAGCCCTTGGGAGGTGCTCAGGCTGCCCCAAAATAGGTGGTGATGGGGTGATGATCATCTCCAGAGTCCCGCTCATCCCCCGTGTGTGTCCCACTCATCTCCAGTGTCCCTCTCATCCCCCGTGTCCTGCTCATCCCTGGTGTGTGTCCCTCTCATTCCCAGTGTCCCGCTCATTCCCAGTGTCTCTCTCATTCCCAGTGTCCCGCTCATCCCCCGTGTGTGTCCTGCTCATCCCCAGTGTGTATCCCGCTCATCTCCAGTGTCCCTCTCATCCCCAGTGTCCTGCTCATCCCTGGTGTGTGTCCCTCTCATTCCCAGTGTCCCGCTCATTCCCAGTGTACCGCTCATCTCCAGTGTGTGTCCCTCTCATCCCCCGTGTCCCTCTCATCCCCAGTGTCCCTCTCATTCCCCGT
>VZRE01009284.1:176624-356584 GCA_013396775.1 Cephalopterus ornatus
TCCCGGGGGATTCTCCCGGGGGATTCTCCCGGGGGATTCTCCCGCTTCCCCATGGCCGCACGCGTGCCCCGGGGACACGGCAGAGGGGGCGACCAGGGCGAGGAGGTACGGGGTGAGTGCGCCTATCCCTCCCACCCGGGAGGAGCGTCTCCGGGAGGGGGACCCCTCGGGGTGAGCGCTGCGGTCGGGAGGGGCGGTTCAGGTCGTGTCGGAGGGATGGAGGTGTCCCCGGGCTGTATTATTTCAATATCGGAGGGATGGAGGTGCCCCCGGGCTGTGTTATTCCCTGTACCAGAAGAACGGGGGTGCTCCCCGGGCTGTGTTATTCCCACTATCGGAGAGACGAGGGTGTCCCTGGGCTGTGTTATTCCCAGTATCGGAGGGATGGAGGTGCCCCTGTGCTGTGTTACCCCGTGCTGGAGGGTTAGGGGTGCCCCCGGGCTGTTTTATTCCCTGTACCAGAGGAACGGTGTTGCCCTGGGGCTGTGTTATTCCCTGTATCAGAGGGATGCGAGTGCCCCCGGACTGTGTCACCCCCGTGCCGGAGAGAAGCGAGTGGTCCTGAGGCTCTGTTATCGCCCTTGCCAGAGGGAGGGAGTGCCCCCCTCGCTGTGTTACACCCATGCCGGAGGGATGAGGGTGCTCCCTGGACTGTGTTACCGACGTGCTGGAGGGATTGGGGTGCCCAGGGTCTGTGTTATGCCAGTCCCGGAGAGATTGGGGTGCCCCGGGCTGTGTTATCCCCGTGCCGGAGGGATCGAGGTCTTACGGGTCTGTGTTATCCCTGTGCCAGAGGGATGGGGTTGTCCCGGGTCTGTGTTATCCCTGTGCCAGAGGGATGGGAGTGCCCCCGGGCTGTGTTATCCCCGTGCTAGACGGATGAGGTTGTCCCAGGGCTGTGTTACCCCCGCGCCGGAGAGAAGAGGGTGGCTCTGGGGCTGTATTGTCCCACATACTGGAGCAATGGGGTGCCCCTGGAGCTGCGTCCTCCCCGTGCTGGAGGGATGGGGCTGCTCCCGGACTGTGCCGTGCCCTGGATCAGCAGTAGGGTGCAGGACAGGCTGCTCAGGGCGCTGCATACCCACCTCGCTGCAAGCCCAGCAGTGCCCCAAGCTGGATCACCATCCTCTTACAAGCAGTGTAGGGAGAAGTGACAGGCACTGAGCTGGCTCTTCTTCCCTGAGAGCCTCCGGGATGGAGCACCGTGGGATTAAGCTTGTGCTCAAGTGGTCTCATGCTATCTCAAAGCTGCAATGCTTCCTGGGCTGCTCAGGGAAGGACTTGGAGTAGGGTTTTTGGAGGATTTGTGGCCTGACAGAGGGTTTGCTGCAAGGGTTTTTCTGGTCTCAGGTTCCTGGCCAGCTGCTCCCTTGTCCTTCTGTGTAAGGGAGCAGGTTCAACTAGGTGTCAGAAGCATCCTTTCAAACAGTGGTGTGTAAGACACGAGCCAAAGGAGCAGCATCCCTGCCACACCCATTCCTGGGTTTGCTGCAGTTGCCCAGGGTAGAGGGAAGGCTGAGAAGCAGAATTAAAAAGGTGTGATGTGGACAAGCCCACTCAAGCTGACTGGCAGCTCGTCTTGGTCTGATGGACGAGAACTGCACTGGGAAGGTTTCAGGCCTTTCTTGGCAAGCAGAATTAGCAGCCTCTTGGCAGGTTTGCAGGCATGGGATGCTGTGTCTGTGGGATGGGGAGCTCTTGCTATGAGGAGCTTCTCATGCTGTGAAATGTCTTCAGCCTCCAGTTCACTGTCAGTCCCTCTGGGTAGTGCAGACCTTGCCTGTTGATCACAGTGGAGCACATCTGCTTCCACCCCTTTGTAGAAATACCCTGGGAGAGTTAGAGAGCAGGCTTAGGGATATCAGAATGTTTGATAAATTAGGTTGCTTTTCTGAAACATATATTTTTTTTTTAATTAAAGGAAAATGCTGATCACGTCTTCAGAACTAAGTTCTTGTTTGTGAATTGGAGATGATTCCTTAGTCAGAATGCCTTTGCATAGGATGAACGGCAATCTTGGAGTGAAAAAATCATTGTCCCAGAGTGAGAGCTTTTGGTTCTTTCTGCCTGGCATCAGTGGGGCAGGAAAAGGGGAGACATGGTTACTGAGTTAAGTGTGAGGGAGGCAGTGGGTCTGGGTTGCTTCCTGGGCTGGCAGAGGTGGTATGAGGCTGTGAACAGCCAGCTTGTGCACCTACAGTCAGCTCAGAGCCAGCTGCAGCCTGCACCCTGCTGCTGGCAAACTGAATTTCACTGCTGTGAGCCCAAAGGCATCATCCCATCCCCATTCCTGGTACCACAAATGGGCCTGGGCAGCCCTGGACTGGAGATGGTGGTCTCTTCTGTCCCAGTGTTCTTTGTCACCCCTGGGATTCATCCAGCTCCATCACTCAGGGTCCTGGACTGCTCTCCCTGGGAAGGACTGTGACAGGACTCCAGCACAGGACAGG
The DNA here is from genome assembly GCA_013396775.1 of Cephalopterus ornatus. Classification (NCBI taxonomy): domain Eukaryota; kingdom Metazoa; phylum Chordata; class Aves; order Passeriformes; family Cotingidae; genus Cephalopterus; species Cephalopterus ornatus. The sequence continues at coordinate 179,075 of VZRE01009284.1, forward strand.
CAGCCCACCTCCCCGCTTTACTGCTGTCTGAATCTGCCCTGCCTGCTCCCTCCTTCTACCCCAAATTGCCCTCTCTGGAAGGCACTGCAACAGCCCTTGCAAAGACTAGAGAAACCTTTCTGCACCTTTCAGCTTCGTTCCAGGCCAGGGTGCAGACTCCCCTGGCCCAGAGCAAGGGGCTGAGCAGCTGAATTCAGTGCAGGGCAGGTAAAAGGACGTTGTGGGTGACAGGTTAAAAGTAACCAGACATGGGGATACTTGCAAAATGGCTTTTCTCGGGGTGGGCTCAAGTTAGTCCAGAAACACTCACCTCAGATTTGGGTCTGCTGAGGGGTTTGCTGCGGGTTCCACCTCAATTCATGACTGTCTGAGACAGCTTTTGGCAAGTCTGAGTTTAAGGAACAAACCACACCTGGCAGAGAGACCTTTCTCTGGAGGGCCTTAAAGCTTTCCGCAAAGGGACCTGGATGGTTTCCTACTGCTTCTTTTGTGAGAAGGAACAAGGAACAGGGTTTTGAATGGTGTCCTGAGACCTGATGCTCTGGGTTTCCGTTCCAGCACAAGGTTCTAAGCCAAGAAAACTGCCTGTCCTGCCAAGGCCGGGTAGGAAACTGGGCCCTGGAGCAGCATCAGCAGCGTGGCATTAACTCCTGCTCTGCAAGGAGCACTGAGGCTCCTTTGATGAGCTCACTATCTGCAGCAGTTACTTTCTTGTTTCCTTCCAAAAGTCCTATCCTGCCCAGCTTAGCCATGGCCTGACACTGTGGAGCTTGTGAAGATGCTCATTTGGGCTCAAGGATGAACTTTAATCACTTCTTAACCATGTCCTGTCTGATCTGTGCTCTGCCAGTGAACTGCCATCCTGGGCTGGGGGATGGCACTGGGGGGCAAGGAGTTGAGCAGAGGTAGGTGGGCTTGAGCCAGGGGAGGGAATGGCTGCAGAGCAGGGGCCTTGGAGCAGTTTACAAGCATTAAACATGTTCTGGAACAACAGCAGTAGGACACATGGGGAGTCTTCTTACATTTTGTCTTTGAGTGATGGTTTCTTGCAAAACCCTGGGTTTAGCAGATCAAGTAGAAGGGATGAGCTGTTAGTTTGGGCACACATATCCCACAGGCTCCTGGGAGTGGGATGTTTCTGGGGGTAGGACAGGTACACTGACTGCCAGGAGCAGTCATCTCAGAGAGACTGAGAGCTGCTCTGCTTTGATCAGCTGCTTGCCTGAATACACCACACATCTGCACTGGAGCTGTCTCCCATCAGGTGAGACGTGTGCGTGGACCAGATGCCTCCCCTGTATTTGCTCCTCCTGCTGCGGTGACCAGATGTCCTACTCTTTAGTGATGTTGTCCTACTTTCAAGTAGGTTATTCTATTTTTGCCTGGCCCTGTCCTTTTTGTGACTTTGCCTCCCTACGTGTCCTGTGCCTGGCTTTCCCCTGGCAGAGGCGGAGGATCTGCAGGTCGTGGTCCTGAGCAGTACAAGCCATTTCCCTCTTCTGTCTTTCCCAAGGAACTTACACAGCCATCAGCCTTGCAGACCAGGCATGAGCTCAGGGACATGATTAGATGCTCAGGACATGATTAGGTCCTCAGAGGAACGGGTCAGGGTTCCAGCTTGCTTTAAGGGTCTTGAATGGCCTTGCTTGAGCTGGCAGTCATGTGAAGGTGTTTGTTCTTGTTTATATGTCTTATCTTCAAGCGCCAGCACTTCCAGGATCTGAAAGAGATGTCTAAGCAGAGAAGGAAAGGACTGAGCTCCCTCTCAGGGCTGTGAGTCAGCTGGGAATGGAAATGGAGCCTTGTCCCCTAACTGCAGACTGGCAGCTTGAAGTCTGGGTACTGCAGGGACCTGACTGCCAGCTCACAAGCCTTCCTTGGAAAACACCTTGTCTTTGGCTGCCAGTCCCTGCTGACACTGATCTCTGACACTGGCTCTTGCTGACTTCTGCTTCCCTTACCCTTTGACTTCAGTTTGAAAACTGCAGCTTCTTGTTCAAGCCAGCCACGACACGCTGAGGTCAGCGTGCCTGAAGGTCTCTGAGCTACCCCAGGTGGAGTCCCGCTGTCCTGGCAGGGCTGCCAGGCTGCAGTCATGGAAAAGGGCAGTGCTCTGTTGGACAGGCTGGGAGGGAGCACGCAGGCTGGAAGCTGAAGGCTGACAAGATTTGGACCAGCGCTGCAGTTTATTTATGGCCTGCTTAGCAATCTCAGGCAGGCAGCGTGGGTTAAGGCATCTCCTGTCCTGGATTGACAGTACAGATCCAATTAGCCATGAAAGCCTCTAATTATTTGTCCTGAATTGCTCTGGTGGTAACCAAGGCTCTGCTATCTCCTCCTTTTGTCTGTGTCCCAGCTGGAAATGCCCCAGTGTCCCTGCATCTAGAGCAGCAAGTGTGATGTGCGAGCAGAGTCAGCACAATCTAATCAAAGGAGACAGGCCCCGGGAGTTAATGAGGGGACGGACCCGCTTCGTTAACTTTGGAGAGTTCTCTAAGCCCCGTCCTGAGAGACAAAGGACTGAGGTTGCGTGTGGCAAAGATAAGGCTCACGAGATGAACTGCTGCGGTAGAGGGGCTGCAGGCCATGGGGAGGGAAGGGGGTGGTCATCAGAAAGATCCGAAAGCAGAAAGTCCCTGGCATCTCACAGGAGAGAAACACCTCCCCTGTGAGAAAGGCTGAGAGAATTGGGATTGCTCAGTCTGGGGAAGGGAAGGCTCCAGGGTGACCTTACTGTGACCTTTCAGTACCTGAAGTGGCTACTAAAGAGCTGGAGAGGGACTTTGGGCATGGAGTGACAGGACAAGGGGGAATGGCTTCAAATTGACAGAGAGAAGGTTTAGATCAGATATTGGGAAGAAATTCTTCCCTGTGAGGGTGGGGAGGTCCTGGCACAGGTTGCCTGGAGAAACCGTGGATGCCCCATCACTGGAAGTGTTCAAGATCAGGTTGGATGGGGCTTGGAGCAACCTGGGCTAGTGGAAGGTGTCCCTGACCATGGCAGACTGGCAGACTGATTGAGGTGACCATCCCAGAGAAATGACCTTGGATCTCTTGGAGAGAACTGGGTCTCTAGTGGAACGTGTCCTTGCCCCATGATCACTTTTGAGGTCCCTTCCAACCCAAACAATTCTGTGATTCTATGATTCTGATTCTACAGCTTGGCCAACACAGGACACTGGAAGGACATTGGCTGTAGGGAGTCACAGGCATGAGGTGGGGTTACACAAGCAAGGCCTGAGGACTTCTCTTTCCCAGACGTGTGCTAAGTTACAGCTGTAGATTCTCAACTGCAAAACTATTTTAAGGTGAAAAAAAGCTTTGCAGGGCACTTATTGCCTCCTCCTGCTCATTCTGGGTTCTCATTCTGCACTAGAGGAGCCTCAGCTCTCTGCTAGAGAAAATGTGTCATTTACGTTCTTAGTAACCTTAACTCTGACCTAAAATGACAGCGAATAGCTCTCAGACAAGACAGGGCAGCCAGCCTTGCCTTGAAAGCAAAATTTTACACAAATAACATTCAGCTCCTGTATGAGGGGCCATCTGAGTGCTTCCACCATTGTTTCCAGGTCACAGGGTCCCCCCCAAAATGGGTTTTACATCATTGTCTTGTGATGCTGCCCGAAGGCAAGCCGTGGCTTTGCTCACCACAAGCATGTTTGCTCTTTGTGTGGATGGTTTAGCAACAGTGCTGCTGGCGAAATGGCTCTGCCCCTGAGCCTGAGAGTAAGGAGAATCAGCGAGGGTGCCCACCTGGGGGGAGGCTGGGAGCTGTTCACAGGCATCACTGGTGTGACACTGGAGCACCAAATATGTCTCTCTGACCTCCAGCCGAGCGACATTCAGACAGGACCCATCTCTGCCAGAGCCAGTGCCAGTCCTCAGAATCAGCTGACAGATCCTCCAAGCCTCTTGGTGTCCTTCCCCTGCAGCCCAGAGCCTGCCAAGTGCAAGCCAGAGAGCTCCCTCCATACAAATGGGGCAAGGGGGGCGGGCTGTTAACATACAAAAACTGTTTCTTTCCTGCCCGCTTGGAAAGGGGAGCTATGGAATTTTAAGCAGCAAGGACAAAACTCAGCTGAAGAGGCCTCTTCTGTGCTTGCTTGGTGAAATCACTGATCACAGTGGTGGGGGGGTCCAGGGAGGTGCCAGGCTTGCCCTGATTAATGGCCCTGTTGTTGTCTGCTCTAGTTTGTTGGTCTTTGCTCTGGGAGACCGTTTGCAGGAGCGGCAACTATTTTCCCCAGAGCAGCTTCCATGGGAGCTGTCCCCGTGGCAGGGGCTGTCCCTCTGCATGGCCAGGCTGCACAACGCCAGCTCTTGGACCTGGCCTAAAGGGCTGGCCCAAAGTGTTCTGGGAACCTCCTTTACGGCCCCAAAACCTGAAGAGGTAGAGAGGGGACAGGTGAGAGGAGGCAGAGGATCTTTGTTCCACCAGGGACTTTGCCTTCTGACTTTTAAGGGTGCCCAGCTCAGTACCCTGAGGAGGGGCACCCACTTCTCATACCTCGGTCTCTGTTCTCTCCAGAAGCACCAATTTGGCTGGGCTGAGAACTCAGCAGCAGCCTAACTCATGCTTTTCCTCCATCACTTTGACCATCCAGCAAAGCAGCTGTGCCCTGCACACCTCCTGTTTCCCACCCCAAACTCCGAGCACTGGGTCCTCTTGCCTGTGTTCTTCTCCTTGAACCACTTAGTTTTAAAATAGAGCAATTATCTTCCTTCAGAAAGGAGCTTACTCTCTCCAATCTAGGGCAGTTTGGCAGCACAGCAGTCTGCACAGCTTGCCCTGGGAGCACGGGTGTGTTCCCAGCGTGGGGGGCTCCAAGGGCTGGAGCCCCTCTGCTCTGGACGCTGCCTGAGGTAGTTGGGGCTGTTCAGCCTGGAGAAGGGAAGGCTCCAGGGAGATCTTAGAGCACCCCCCAGTGCCTAAAGGGGCTCCAAAGAGCTGGAGAGGGACTTTGGACGTGAGCATGGAGTGACAGGACAAAGGAGAATGGCTTCACACTGACAGAGGGCAGGGTTAGATGGGATATGCAAAAGAAGTCTTTTACGAAGAGTGTGGTAAAACACAGGTTGCTCAGAGAGTGGGTAGGTGCCCCATACCCCCAGATATTCAAGGCCAGGTTGAGCAAGGCTTGGAGCAAATTGGTCTAGTGGAAAGTGTCCCTGCCCGTGGCAGAGGCAGTGGAGTAGGTGATCTTTAAGGTCCTTTCCAGCCCAAACCATTCTGTGATTCTAAGTGTGGGGTCCTGTCTGTGCCTCAGAATGGTGGTTGGGTCAGTGGTTTGCGTTCTGAGGAGGGGCATTACTGCAGCTGAACAGTTTGAATCCTTGGTCCCAGTCTTTTCTTAGTAACTGCTCACAAGTCAGAGGGATGCAGGTTTGGAGGCTTGGCTCTTCGGGAGCAAGGCCAAAACGTTCTGCCAGAGTTCACAGCTCTCCCTCCACTGCCAAACCCTGAGGGATCTCTGGATGGCGAAATTTGTCCCTGAGTCTATGTGGTAAGAAAACTCAGCTCTTCAGACTTTTACCTACACATCTATCAACAAGTGACAGACTTGCCGGGACAGGGCTGGCAGGAGCTTTCAGAGGTGGCCTAAGGCACACTCATGCCTGATGATGGGACCAGTTCTTATGTAGGTTGCTGCCAACAGAGGCTTCTCCAACCTGCTCCTAAAATCCCTGCCTGTGACCCCCCATCAACCCTAGATGGAGGCTTGGCTGTGATTCAGCGTCCAGAATTGCTTGTGGGGTTAAATGCTCAAAAATAAGAGCCTTTGCAAAAGCTTGTTGCAGGGATTAGTTCAGTGATGGAGCACATTCTGCCAGCCTCAGCTGCCACGCTGGCCATGGTGGGAAGGGTTTACATCCTCACATGTGTAGAGCACCTAATCTCCTCTGTCTTGGGATCCTTCTGCTGCCTCACAACTCCACACCCGGCTGTTGTTTAATTAAAAAATAAACAGACAGGTATTCACAAGGAAAATGAAGCTGTTTTGTTCTTTGTGTGTCCTTGGTGCTCTCCTGGCATCTTATCTGGGGACAACAGCTCTAAGCCTTGAATTTGCATTTTTGCCTTGCAAAGCCAATCATTTTAATTGGGAGCAAAGCCAGGGAACAGTGATTGTCCCATGCCACACAGACTGGCTGTGGAGTTAGAGAGGAATAGTGCCTTATTTCCCCTCTGCCCTGCCCGATGGGCGCTGAGCTCCAGGTGATGTGGCTGCAGCTCATGTTTGGTTTTACCTCTTGAGTGACTACTGAGGGCACTTGGCTTGTTCACTTAGAGATGACTGAGGTCAGACTTTACCAGGGTCTGCAGCTTCCTCACGAGGGGCAGCTCCAATCTCTGCTCTGTGTGAGCAGTGACAGGACCCAGGGAATGGCTGGAGCTGTGCTGGGGGAGGTTTAGATTAGATCTCAGGAAAAGGTTCTTCCCCCAGAGGGTGGCTGGGCACTGACCAGGCTCCCCAGGGCAGTGGGCACGGCCCCAAGGCTGCCAGCACTCAAGGAGCATTTGGACAACACTGTCAGGGACAGGGTGGGATTGCTGGGGTGTCTGTGCAGGGCCAGGAGTTGGACTGGCTGATCCTGGTGGGTCCCTTCCAACTCAGGATATTCCATGAGTTCATGATTCTCTGACACAGCTTTGTGTACCTGCACTGAGCCAGCCTGGACACCAACCACAGCCCATGCTGTGCTGTGAAATATGGTCAGGATGGTCAGGAGAAAGGTCTGTGTAGGGCATCCAAGGTCACGTGGAAAGCCAATATTAGCTACTGATGATTTCTAGTGTAGTAGAGAAGAGCCAGCTGACCAGCAGCTAAAGGGCAGAAGCAAACCCTTTGTAACAGAGGGCATTTGTCCATGGACATAAGACCAGATGACTCGTTCTTCAGCTGAGCTTTGTGTCCTTTCAGTGAAGCCAGAGCTCCAACTCACACCCTAGAAGTTTGGGACCTATAGAGGAATCCCAGGTGAGCCCTGAGGTACCACTCAGTATGTTCATCTGACCTTGGCAAACCTGGAGATGCCAAAGCATGGGAGGAGACTGCAGCCATCTCCGTATTCCCTGAGTCAGCAGAGCTTCTCCATCTGGTGGCTTTGGATGGGACACAGAAGAAAAAAGTTAAAAGACAAATTTTCAAAGGTTGGAGAAGTGGAATCTCCTTGATTAAGGCATTATAAAGCACTGTGATCATCAGGCCCACCCCAAGCGTTTGTCTTGAGCCAAGCCCGGGACCTCTTTTGGGTGTGGACCAAAAGGCTGCCTGGTCGCGAGGCCCAAGCTTCCATGGACACGCTCTCAGTGGATTAACTGGGACTGGGTTTAAGGCCTGGCCCAGGTGACAGACAAACCAGGATAGAACTGTGTTGCTTTGAACTTCCCCTACAGGAGCATCAGGCTTTTACTCCAGATCACAGACCCCTCAAACACCCTCAGGGTTCAATCCACCAGCTTTGTACCCTGAATTACTCCATCACTAAGGAGCAAATGCAGTGGTACCGATGCAGCCATGGCTCTGCTAATGCCTGGAGGCAGATTAGTGTCAGTCTTTTCCTTGGAATCTCTCACCTATAGCACCTCTGACCAAGGCCCATGGCTTAAGCTCCACTGCACTCCTCCAGCAACACTGTGCATTTTTCATACTGGAAACTGAGATTTGCAGAAGTGAAGCAAGTTGGTAAAAGAAGTAAGAGCTGTGTGGAAGGAGAGGAAAAAAAACCCAGTAAAGCTGCAAAGCTGCCATTTTAATTTGCTGCACTGTACCCTGAGAACATCATCGTTGCTGAGCTACCACCCAGGTGCTCATCCAGTGGGAGCTGCTGGAGATTTGCAAGTAGAAGAGCTTTAAACAAGGGACAGTGTGGATTAAGCCTGACACCCCACCGGATTCTCCTTCTCTTGGTCCCTGATCTACCAACAAGCACCTCTGCCACTTTACATATAATGTGACCTATTGTATAAATATTTAGTCACTCTGTTGGGAACATTAATTATAGATGGAGACGCAGCTTTTGAAAGCTGCCTGTAGGTCTGGGCACCCAATTTCCATTAATTTTAATGAGAACCAGACATCCAAATCCCATTCGGTGGCTTTGAGCATCTCAGGCAAGAAGCTTCATCTGACACCCCCCGCCTCCATTCTCCCCACTCCGCAATTTAAGACTGAGATTTGCAAATACCTTACAAATCCTGCGGATGCCTGTGTTGCCCTTGTGCCATGCCATTGTTGTCTGCTGAGGATGGTTGGCTGGTAGCTTCAGAAGTATTTATAATAAGTTCATTTAATCCATCCTGTTAGTTCTTTTCCTCTGCAAACACACCCCCTCACCCAGCACTTTGAAACAGCGATGCCTGAATGAACCCCCATCCTGTGTGGTTTTTTGACAGAGAGGTTTTGATGCTTGCAAATGACAGCTGTGCAGAGCAGGTCTGAAATGAATGATTGAATTATCTGTCTGATTAAAAATGTGCTGTGGCTTGGAAGATGTGACAGCAAGTATTCACTGAGGCAACTCACATGAAAGAGAGCTGCATGCACGTAGGGTGTGTGTTTGTGTGTGCTTTGGGAAAAACAGCCGGTGAGATGGGACAAACACCCAGAGCAGCAGCTTCTTAAGCTCAGTATCCTTTCCAAAGCTCCAAATCTGCGGTGAGGTGCTCAGCAGAGCTAAAACTCAGCATGGTTGTGGAGATAATGATTATTTAGACAGACGTCAGCAGTGGTTTAGGAAATGGAAATTGAGCTAAAAGCAGTGCAGGGCTGGGGGAACTACTTAACTGCATCTCAGTCCCGTACAGACCTGTGGCTGAGGAGTGATAAACTCTCCTGTTGGAAGCATGGTTCCATCCTCTGTGCTACAGGCACGTGCCCATGGCGTGGGGCAGCCCCAGGGGTGTCAGCTGTATGGGAACATGTCCCGTGATCCAGGGTTTTGACAAGCTTGGGCCCCTGTGAGATTAACTATAAATGGCTAGGAGGATGGAGAAAGGAAGCTTGGCTGTGGCTGTGCCCTCAGTGCTGTCAGTGATGGCAACAGCAGATGCGTTAATGCATGAGGGACAGGAACAGCCTTTCCAGACCTATCTCAGATTCTTTCCCAGTCCCCACATAGCAAACTGTCCCTCCCTGATACCTCACAGAAATTCAGCTCAGCCAGAACACAAGCAAAATATCTGCTAGTGAAAGGAATGAAAACATTAAAATTAAAAAAATGTTTCTTCGCAAATGAAACATATTTTGTCAGCTCAACAAGTTCACAGGTTCCTATGGGAGTTCCATCCAGGGAAAAAAAATCACAGCATAAAGGTTACCACTGTAGTTCTTCATCGTGAATGGTCTTCTGATAGTTTGCTGAAATTGATTTTCCCCTAAATTGTTTAACTGCTCTTCATCTCCCTACTTGCAGAAGATCACTCTCTTCCCCTGACCCCTGGCTCAAAAGAGATGAAACACTGGGCTATAACTAATTGCTTTATCAGAAATAGTTTTGGTTTAGTCTCCCAGCCCAGCCACTGAGTAATTTGTTCTCTCCCCTTTGCAGTGCCATTAGCAGAACTGATGTTGGGTGTCTGTAACAGCTTCAGCCTTGCTGGTCATGCTCCCTGTCCCAGTTCCAGTGGCCATTTCAACAGGACTAAATGCTGAAGCTACAACAGTCCTGAGGGCACACGTAGCTAATGGGAATTCATTGGCATCTGTGTCATCTCTCCATCAACATCCCAAAATGTCCCTCTTATTGAATCCACTCCAGCAACGCAGGAACGCTCAGAGCAGGGGAGATGCTGGGATCCTGCTCGTGTGGCTGCAAACCTCATCACTGCAAATTGTCCCACTGCAACCCAGCACCTTCCCAGGTGTGGGAGCCCCAGGCCCGCTGTGCTTCTGGCCCCCATTTCTCCCAGCCAGGCCCTGACTGCTGAGCGTAAATGAAACATCAGATCATTTCAATGTCCTTTCCCACCATCTAAAAACATCTATTTATCGACAATATTTTTTTATTTTATAGACAATAGGCAAGTTGTTGATGCCCCATCCCTGAAAGTGTTCAAGGCCAGGTTGGACAGGGCTCTGAGCAACATTATATTCCTGAAATCATAGAATCATAGAATGGTTTGGGTTGAAAGGGACCTTAATCTCATTACAACACCCTGCCATGGGCAGGGACACCTTCCACTATCCCACGCTGCTCCAAGCCCCATCCAACCTGGCCTTGGACACTTCCAGGGATGAGGTAGCTTCTCTGCCCAGCTTCTCTGGGCAACCTGTGTCAGGGCCTCACCACCCTCATAGGGAAAAATTTCTTCCTAATACCCAATTTAAACCTACTCTCTGTCACTTTGAAGCCATCCCCTCTTGTCCTGTCACTCCATGTCCTTGTCAAAGTCCCTCTCCCACTCTCATGGAGCCCCTTCAGGCACTGGAAGGCCACAGTTAGGTCAGCCCGAAGCCTTCTCCTCTCCAGGCTGAACAATCCCAGTTCTCTCAGCCTTTCCTCATGGGAGAGCCGCTCCATCCCTCTGATCATCTTGGTGCCTCCTCTGGACTCACCCCAACAGGTCCATGTCCTTCCCGTGCTGGGCATCCCAGGTCTGGATGCAGGACTTGTCCTCATACCCAGCCAGGGGCTGCTCTCCCAGTCAGGCTGCAGCAGTTCAGCCCCAGCACAGACGTTTCCCTGCAGACACCAGATCGAACGAGGGGGGTAGACAAACAGCTTCCCTAAACAGCTCCGTAACAAAGGGAAAGGAAATCCATGTTCCCAGAACAACTTTTCAGCCTCAGGGATAGATACTGAAGGACTCGTGTTGCTGCCAATGCACAGCCCCACGGTCTCTAAAAATGACAGATGATAATTTTCTGTTACCAAAAGTGTTGCAGTGAATTTGGTGTAATTTTGGATCAGGCCTCAACTGGACAGATAAAAGTGAATTGATTACTGAACTCAGAATTAATAGTTGCTTAAACGCCCTAATTGCATTTGTTACGAGCAGAATGTGATCTTAAATTGATAATACATATGCAAGGCACTTGAAAGTGGTCAATTTTCCTAAGCTGAGAACAGTTGCAAGCAAGAAATGATTGGAGGAAAAACTGATAGAAAATAATTTGTGTTCTAAATGAGGGTTGTTTAGGAAAACTTTGATAGATGCTGTCTCCTCCACAGCATGCACACAGATTTACAGTCCTGGAAGATATTCTTAGCTAAGAATCTATCATTGTTGAGGAAGAAAAAAGCAAAAATAATAACAGTAATAAAAATCCAAATAGAACAAGAAGGGATTTGGTAACAAAAGCAGTGAATTAACTGTTACATAACGCAGAGACCTGGAAGGCTAATCTGAAAGAGCAGTCAATGAAAATTATGTTTGCCAGCATTAAGGACTATTAGACACTGTGCATGTGTGTGTGTTTACAGGCATATATGTCAGGAAGAAAATAAATGCTGCGTGTTGGGTTTAGATGAAGCTGGTAAAGAGTCTACTCTGATACTGCCAAAAAACCCAAGAAATGTCTAGCCAAAGATTCATAACTGGAAAAAAAGCAGCCTGATGGGTCCATATCCTACAGAGGTGATGGAAAGCTGCTTGTTCCAGCAGTAACCAGGCAGCACAGTTGGGATGATGGATGGCAGACTCCCAGCACTGGAATATAATGAAAGATGGAAGAGATGCTGCAGAACCCTGGTAGCCAGTAGAACAGCAGAGTCCCCGTGGGACCTCCCAGAGCTTGCTCACAGCCGTTGCTGAGGATACAGTTTCCATACACTAAAAGTTACTGAAATTAGGACAAGTCAGATGCTGCGAGTGGTCGGGTCTGCTTGGGGAGCTGGTTTTATGTCAGCAGTGAGCTCTCAGGAGGACTAAGTGCGAATTCAAACACTCATGAACCCCCATGAGCAGAGGAAAGATGGTGTTTTGGAGGACAGTGACTCATTTGAAAGTTGTCATGAAGGAAGGCAGCGAGCAGAGTGCTCATCCAACATCAATCTTACTTTCTGCCAAAATCTGAAATGCCAGGAATGATGCCTCCCATATTCCAGGCTGGGATTTCCCAGGCAGAAGTGGGAAGGGAATGAAATATCTCCATGGGACATAAAAATGTGCCAGAGAGGTGACTAATCCCTGCACAGGACATTTGCGCTGTGCAGTATCCTCTTGGGACTTCCAGAGGGCTCTGGAGATCACAGTGGCTGTGCTGGGCACTGGCCAGGCTGGTACTCAAGTCTGAGTCCTGGCCCAGCACCCAAAAAGTTATTGAGGAGCTCAAAGAATGAACTATGGTATAGAAGAACATATTCCTATGGAACGCTAAACAAGTTCCACTTGAATGTACATCCAGAAGGAGATTGTAAGGGGAAATGGTCACAGCCTATGGGAAAAAGAATTCCTAGGGGAACATTCTTGAAGTAGCTGGGTTTTTGTATCTAAGAAGAGCCAATGGTTGCAGGGTGACACGAGACATGGTGTTCAGATGCAAGTCCTGGTGTTGGAATTACTTCCCCCCTGAGTTAATTGCCTGTTGGACAGTTTGTCTCAGGGTCAGGGACTTGGTGTAGCTCAGCGCCTCTCTGTCTTCCTCTGTACACCTGTAACTCAGACAACTTGGATGCCGAAGTTCTGGGTGTGGACTTTCTGACCACATCTTACCTGCAAGGGCAACTTTTCCTCCTCCTCATCCTCCTGCAGGATCCTCTGGGAGTGTGGGCCGTGCCCTCTGGATCTGGCAGTTCCTGCCATAGGCAGTATCACCTGCAGGCTGGAGGCTTTCTCCTTTTTCCCCACACGTAAATGGCAGCTTCTTTACTGGAGGACACGTTTCATCTGGGTTTCCCAAACCCCTCAGCCAGAGAGTTTTGAGCTGGCTGTTAGAGCATAGGCTCCTGGTAGTTCTTCTTTCATGTCTCCCTCCCACCATCTCCTCACCCGTCACGGCACCGTGGTCCCTTGGGGGCTCTGTGACCCCATTCCAAGCAGGAGCCACCCTGGAACAAGACACTGCGGAGCAGGAACTGATGTGAGTGGGGAAGAGGAGCCAGCTGTGGGTCTCATGTTCAGTGCCTGAGGCTTCAGCCCCAATCCAGCAAAGCTTTCTGCTCCAGGGGGTCTCTCCTGCTGCATACACTCACAGGCTGTGACACACAAGCACACTCACAAAGGTGGATGCTTTCCCTGGACCCTCTTCTGGGAGACTCTCCTATTCCCTGTTTCCTTTCCATCTTCCCAGACTCACAAACCTGTTAACAGCCTCTGCCTCAGGGCCCTGAAGGAGCCCTGTGCATGCACCCTTTTCCTCATGATTATTTTTAAAGCATCATTTCTGCCTGTTGTCCTACCATCCAGGGTGGGACTAACAAATCTCAGCTCTGCCAGCCCCTGGAATAGCCACGAGGAGCCACCTCTGATGCCCCTGATGTGAACCACCATTTCCATATCTCAGAGTTTGCTCAAACAGCTCTAGGCCAGACTTTTCAGGACAGATATTACCCAGAACAAAGAGCTGATTTTAAGTGTCAAGAGAAATGCAGACAAAGGCTCACAAGGACTGACCCTTTTTCTTCAGAGGGCTGTTATACCCCTCCACATCCCCCTTTCCACACTACCTGCATGCAGCAAGGTCCACATAGGGCTTTCTCCTAATCCTAGCTTCCATCAAAGTGACTTGTACTGAAAGTTAGTGAGTCCCAGCTGGGAAATCCAAGGGATTTCCTGAAAAAAACAGTTGTGTGAGGACATAGAAGCCAACTCATCCCTGGACACATGAGAACACTTGTGATGGTTTCATAATACAAATTGAGAAGGCTGAGCAGCACCCAGGAGTGTCACACTAAGTATCACGAGCAGGGCATGGCTGGAAAACTGCTTGTGACAGGGATTCAGCGCTTCAAACTTCAGCGTTCAGCTGCAGTTATGGCACTTTTAAAATAGTGAGGGGAAGTCAATAAACCTTGTGGGGTTGCTGGGTAAGTGGTCCTGGCTTCTCCACTCAAGGGGGAGCAGAGCCAGTTTTGTGGTGCTGCCAGCCTTGGAGCAGCCTTGGAGCTCAGGTTCAGTGGATCCCATGGGGCTACATGACCATGAACCATCTCAGGACCCCAGACTCCCATCTTTTTTGCACCTCTCCCACCAGCCTAGCTGGAGTGTTCCCATTGTCTGTATGAGGTGGGTGCTAATTTTAGTGCCTGCTGTGTGGTCTGCAGTGTTTAGTTCTGGTGCCAGCAGTTCCCTGTTGCCTGCCAGGCTCCCAGGTGGGTGCTTTGAAGTGTTTGGGGCTTGAAGGGTGGCCCCCTGATGCTGGAATGATGATGGATGGAAGGTGTCCTTACCTTAGGATGCTCCTACTTCTCAGAGAACTCATGTCACAGGTGACAAACAGCATCTGCACGTTCACATGCACATCCAGACAGTTAAACAGCACATCCAGAATTGCTCTATTTTAGGAGTTTTCTTAATTTAAAAAATATTATGACATATTCAAGGCATCTAACAGAGATCTACCAGCAGAAATCTCAGTGCCAGCAGAAATCTCTGTACCCTGTTACTGTTGGGAGTGCCCAATCAATGACAGAGACAAGCCCACTACCCTGCTGAAGGGATGAGAGGAGATTTCTCCCTGAATCCAGCTGTTGATAGGCTCATTCCCAGAAGCAGAATGATTGATAACCCAGTTATTTGGAACCCACTAGTGGATGTATTCTTAGAAACTAGAACCTCATTTTCTCATGCTGCAAGATGTCATTTCCTAGGACTGGCTGCTCAGAAATTGGATTTTGTTACTTGCCTTCACACCTGAGCAGCACAACAGACTGATGAATATTAATTGTGCTTTTTCATTTTTAATTTTATTGTTTTTAAAGCACCCTAACCTGATAGCTGTTTGCTTACAAATACAGTAGAGTTGATCAGAGAGAGCAGCAGGACAGACTTTTGTGATGGCACAAGGCGAGTCTCTCGGAGGAAGGGACCCCAGGGGAGGTTGAAGTCCCACAGCTGCATTTGCCTGGCTCCTTGCTGCCCTTGACCATGGCCAAAGGATGCATTTTTCATGTCTCTCCAGCACTGTACCTTCATTGAGACTTGCCTTTGTTGGATGGGTCCTGGGTATAGCTGCAGGGTGGCTCATTACACGGTTCATTACCGACGCTCTCCCTGGCAAAGAGCCCCGTGTGCTGTGCTGGGGGTATCCCTGCTGGAAGGATATACATCCGTGCCCTGCCGAGCTGCTCCAGGACATTACTCCATCTCACGGCTGTGCCTCGGGGTTGGCATGCCTGGCTATCCATTGTGATGATGTGTTTTATTTGGGGTGTTGGGGATTTGTCTGCGATGTGTGCCCTCTGGAACAAGCTTTCCAAGGGACAGAGAGATCTAGGGAGGGGTTTTCTCCATGGAATCAAAAAGCGATTGGCTGTATTGGAACATGTGTCTGGGGCAGGCACCAAATCCTTCCTCCTCACCTAAAGGTCCAGTCTGGGGCATGCCTGTGGTGCTTTGGCTCCGTGGGACACAGGGCTGAGGGTGGGCAGGCACCTCCTGGGCTGGGGAAACCCCCAGTTCCAACCCAGGCTGGGGATGAACAGATCAAGAGCAGCCCTGGGGAGAAGGACTTGGGGGTGCTGATGGGTGAGAGGCTGGACATGACCCATGTCCTGGGCTGATCCCACAGTGTGGGCAGCAGGGGAGGGGGGAATTCTGCCCCTCTGCCCTACTCAGGTGAGATCCCACCTGCAGAGCTGCCTCCAGCTCTGGAGTGCCCAGCACAGGACCCATTGGACTGAGGCCACAGGAGGCCACCAAGTTGATTAGAGGGATGGAGCAGCTCTCCCATGAGGAGAGGCTGAGAGAATTGGGATTGTTCAGCCTGAAAAAGAGAAGACTCCAGGGTGACCTTATTGTTGCCTTCCAGTGCCTGAAGGGGCTCCATGAGAGTGGGAGAGGGACTTTGACAAGGACATGGAGTGACAGGACAAGGGGAAATGACTTCAAATTGACAGAGAGTAGGTTTAAATTGGATATTAGGATTAAATTCTTCCTTTGAGGGTGGTGAGGCCCTGGCACAGGTTGCCCAGAGAAGCTGTGGCTGCCTCATGCCTGGAAGTGTCCAAGACCAGGTTGGATGGGGCTTGGAGCAACGTGGGATAGTGCAAGGCGTCCCTGCCCATGGCAGGGGAATTGCACTGGATGATCTTTAAGGTCCCTTCCAACCCAGGCCACTCTGGGATTCTGCAGTCACACAGCCCTGTGCAGCAGTCAGGCTGCTGGGTGCACCACCCCTCACCTGTACACCCACGAGTGACCAAAAGGCACTGTTTGCCCTACACCAGGGGTCTGTAAGTCTGGTAAGAGGGGCCCTATACCAGGAAAAGCGTGGTGTCCCTGTGCCTCTCCACCCCACACTGCCTCCCCAGGCATCTTGGTGAGCCAGGTGCCTGGATTAGCTTGTAGACAAAAGCATTGCCTTTGCATGCAAGAGATGTCAGGGTGGGGAAGCATCAGGGTTGGTGAGCAGGCTCCTGGTCCAGCCCACTGTGGTGGGGGAGGCTCTGGAGCCAGCTTGGCAGGCAGGCACATGGGCAGCACTCCTGCTGGAGATCAGTGGGGCTCTTCAGGCATAGGGTGGGATGCGTTGGGATGCAATGGGATGTGATGGGATGGGGCTGCAGCAGGTGGGAGTGCCCAGAGGCACGGAGCAACCCAACCTGCAGTGCTGGGGTCTGCACCGAGGTGGGTCCTTGAGGCATTTCCAGTGCTGCACGTCTGCGTCTGGAAGTGCATCGGTTGTTAAAGGCAGTGTGAGCATTTGGCAGGATTTCAACCCAAAACTTCAAGCCAGTCTCAGTTTGCAGGGTGACAATTTGCTGGCAGGAAGCAGACCAGTCCCTCAGCACTCTGCAGGTGTGTGGAGGGGGGACAAGCCCCAGCACTCTGGGGATATCCCTGGCAGCTCCTGCCTGGCGAGCAGAGCCTCCCAGCCAGCAGCAGGTCTGCTCCTGCCAGGGGCTCTGCCGGGGGCTTCGCCAGCAAGGGCTTTATTCCATCCTTTCCCTGGTCCATTCACCATGCCTCCTGCCTCCTCCCCCTCTCCCCGTCCCCTCCCACCCTGCGTGCTGGATCCCCAGCAGTCTCTTGACACCTTGGGGGAAGGCTGGGAGGTGTAACCATCGCCAGCGAGCGAGCGAGGGAGAGCAGGAGAGGAGGGAGAAGGAAGCCAATAACAGGGAGGTCTAGGAAGGTGGTGGAGGGGGAGGGACGGGGCCACTCCTCCATCGGTGGGACTGCAGATTATTTTGCATGGATTGTTGAAGAGAAAAGGGAGCTGCATTTGTGAAGGGACCAAAAATTAAACAGCTCATTGCTTGGGTAAGTGCCAGTGCGAGCTCCCCTGCTCTCATTGTCATGCCGTACATCGATCCCCCCTCCTATTTTGCTTAGTTCTGCCGGGTTTGATTCTTATTAGAATTATTTGATGCATCAGCTGTATGCTTCAGTTGCTGGAGACTGAACCTCCCAATACGTGTGTGTGTGTGTGTGTGTGTGTGTGTGGGAAGATGCCCATTCTCTGGATATACGTTGACACGTTTTTCCAGCCCTCAGTGTGGTGTCTCGTTTGCAATGTTATCCTAAAGCGTGCCGTACACACACACACACACACAAATGGTGTTTGCTGTCCCTGCCTTAAAAATCCACTCATCCGCACAATTATTGAAGCTGGAAATTTAAGGGGGGTGGGGGGAGGCTCTTAAATCACAGTCCTCATTGGTAGGGGGGCTACTTCTCTTTATCCCGAGCCTGACACGGTCAGTATTATGTTTTATAACAAAGCTACATTTAAAGATCAATTCGGCAGTGGTTATTGCATCCAAATTACATGGTTGTCATGGAGATGGTACAGAGAAGCTGAAGTGATATGACTGCATCTGGACTGGAGTGGGGCTTCGCCGCCGAGTGAGATCCTGCCTTTGCCTCCTGTGTCTTTTTGTCTCTGCTGGGTTACAATTTCTTTTAATCTTGAATGAAGCGGTACCGTATTAGGGGATTTAGAGGTCGAGCTGCTGGGAAGGGGGTGTGTTGCCCCCGCTCAGCGCTGTGTTATTATCGTAATTGTTCCATTAGCATCCGCGTCTCCCTGAATTTCTTCCACGAGTCTGGGGAGGAGAAGGCGTGAGAAGGACAGATAGTTTTCTGAGCACAGCTAAGGCTGGGAGTACTTTCCAAAAAGATACCTGCCATGCCCACACCTCCCTGCCGGCTCCCACACCTTGGGGGACAAAAGGGAAAGGATGCTCTGGTTTTAGCCATGTTTATCTTCCATTTTGCTGCCTCAACTTTGTAGATACAAGGAGCCACTCACCTGCTCTCTACTGTGTCAGGGGAATGGCTTTTTTTTTTTTTGTTATTATATTTGTTTGCTTTGCAACTGGTAATATGGATGTGTTGGCAGTTGGGAAAGAAAATCCATAATTTATGAGAATGAAATTTTTCCTGCCTAAGGCTAGCTGGAATACAAAGAGTATATCTGTGGGAAGGGCATGTTATATGTTACAGATGTGTATTTCTCCAGCGACTGGGAGTAAATCTCACTATTGTGCTCATCTTCATTATTTTGGGTGTTAGGCTGGCTTTAGTCAATATTTAATCTAAGCTCATTGTGTGCTCACACAATAAACGTGCAATTTGGAGCCTAACTTTACATCTCTAAAATGCTTTGGGAATGCATGTGGCATTGTCTCCATAAATGCAATTTCACCCTTTTCTGTGAGACCAAGCCTATTGTGGGGATGTAAATATAGTAAAAGGCACTGGTGGAAGCAAGCCCATCAGAATGGCAGTGTTTCTCTAATTGTATCACTAAACATAAGACAGAATTAATTACTAGGATAAACAGAGCTTTGTAGCTGTTGGATCAGGATAATATTTCCATGGAGTTCCAGGCCTGCATTTTAGTAGCTGGTATTATGGCTTAAATTCCCCCCATGCCAGTAGATAATGTCTTTTAGCCAGGAGTGAAGCATATTATCATTAGATATTTTTGCATTAAAAATATGTTAAATCCCCATGTCCTTGTCAAATTGTCCATTGCAAGTGCTCCAAAGTGTGTGATTCACCTAGGATTTTCCTTAACGTGATTTTTCCTGTACAAGTCCAGGCAAACAATGGATAAAGTCTGAAAGTGGGCGGCCGAGCCCAGAGGGGAAGTCAGAGAGATGCCTGATTCACAAAATGGATGGTCCTCATTTTGTGTCCTTTTTCCCCCCTAAAAGTTAGGCACAAGTGGAGTTGAAGTAGGTGATTTTCCCTGGAGGCACCCTTGGATCTGCGAGGCTGGAAGCCAAGTAGTTCTGAATTACTGCCGAGTTTCCTCCTGTCTCAGTGTGTTACCACTCTTCAGCCCACCCCAGGACATGGCTGGAGTATTCTCTGGGGAAACTGAGGCTTGAGGTGGTCAAGTGGCTTTGCAAGGTGACAGCAGCAGTGCTGGGCAGGGGATGCAGGAGCTCTGCCAGGACGCCCCTGCCTGTGCCCACCAGGGCAGCTCAGTGCCTGGATGGTGCTGTCCTTCTTGCAGGGGCAGTGGGGAGCTGAGGATGGGAAGCAGTAACACCAGTTCTTGGTGACTGGGTGGATGGGGTGAGGGTGTGCTTTGCTGAGGCCACTCAGGAGAGCTTCACAGTGTGTGGCAAGAGAAAGCCAGGCACTTTTAGACCAGTTCCTGAGGTGCCAAAGATGAGGACATGTTTTTCTGCCCCAGGGTGACTGAAATGAAGCCCCTTTGGTGCCCTCATCACGTGGCCCATTGTGTGGCTCTTCACATGGAGTTGGACACTTGGCACTTGGCAGGAGTTACCTGCATCATTTCTCCTCATGGCTGCACCCAGCTCTGAGTGTGAGGCCATCACAGGTGTCTTGGCTTTCTGCTCTCCCCGCTGGTGCTGCTTGCTTCTCACCTCCCTGCTGAAATACCCTGTATTGCTCTTCTGGGCTTCAGCTTACAGTACCATCGCTTCTCATCTCTCCATCCCGTCACCCAACACCTTTTTGTCCCCTTCCTCCATGGGTTTTCCCATCAGTGAAGATCCCTCCATTCAGCATTACCACAAGCTTCTGTGCTGTGGTTTGTGCCAGGGACACACAGCCCTGGGTATGTCAGGCCACCGTGTCAAAGGGACTGAAGTGCAAAGTCTCCTTTCAAGTCTGGAGTTGTCCCATGTGGTGTCTGTGGTTCTGACCAAAGCTGGAACTGTTACTTGTTGCCAGAAGGAGATGGAATCCCCTGATCAGCTCAGGCATCTGTGTGTGGCCCTGTTGAATTGCACAGGTTGGTGGTGTTGCCAGGATTATGTTCCCTGGGCTGGGAGGGAGCTGTGGCTACTGCCAGCGAAGTGCTGGCCATGGGCAGAACGATTCCTGCTGAGAGAAAAGCTTGCTTGGAGGTTGTGTGTGAGCAGCCCCTGGAGTGGGTGATCTGCTGATGTAAGTGGCCACATCTCTTGCTGTTGCTGCTGCTCTGTTGCCTCACAGCCTCTGCTGTGGACACACCTCTTTTTACCAGATTTCCTGGGGATGGAAACATCCTCCTTGCCCTTTCAGCAGGGAAATGCCTTTCCCAGAGATGTGCTGGGACAGGGTCCATGGCAGGCTCAGTGCACTCAGGCTCGGTGGTCAGATGGACCCATTTTAATGGTGCAGTGGTGTTTTCTGCACAGGAGACTCATGGCACTTCTCTGTAGTGGTTATGCTGCAGGAATTGTAGGTGAGAAGGGTGGGATCAGTTCTGCCTCCCTCCCTCATGCCCTGTGACCCTGGGGAGGTGACTGGCAGGCTGGGGTCATGGGGAAGAGGCCCCTGTCCAAGCTGGGCAGTAACCACCTCACCCTTCGTCCTCACTGCTGTCCCTTTGCCTTCCTGCAGGAGCTCCAGGAGATGAGTGGCTGAGATGCTCAGGGAGGTCCTTCCCTGCAGCCCATAAACCTGGCCTCCCTGACCCTGGGCAGCTCTGCTCAAGGCCCAGGTAGGGACACTGGTGATTCCTCCTTTAGAGCAAACGTTGTTCCCATCTCTGGATCAGTCCCAGTGCTCCCTCACTTGCACCAGGCAGGGCCAGAAAACATAAGGAGCCACAGGAAGCCTGAGCAGAGGTGGTGCAGCTGAGCCTGAGCCCCTTCTTGTGCCCTCCATGCTTTTTCTGGGCTGCAGGCTTCAGCCTGGCACTGGGCACAGAGTTTGTCACCCACCTCTTCTCTGCTTATATGTCCTCCTCTCCTTCCTCTTCCTCCTCCACATACTTCCCTCAAGGTTTCTCAGCTCTGTGGTTTTGCAGTCAGTCTTGAAGGGCCTGACTGGTGGCTGTGGAGGAGACAGGGCTGGCAGGTTGTTTGAAGGACCAGTGTGTCTCCATTTCCAGGACAGAAATCATGCTCGCACTGGATCCCAGAAGAGGAGACAACACCTGAAGGGATCCTCCCAGAGCTGCTCTGAGGGGTCCCATGTGAGCTGGTCAGGGTGTCACCTCTGTGGTACCACCAGCCTTGCTTCATCTCCTCCTCCATCCTCTCGTTCTCTGAGGCAGCCTGGGTGGCTCCCAGCAAGGGTGGTGTTGCTGGGATGCCCTGACATTGCCAGCTGCCTTGAGACACCTCATCAGGGGCAGGGAAGGGTCAAGCAGGATGAACACAGGATTCATGCCTGGATTTTCTACCTTCCTCTACATCATGGGACATGTTCTGGTCCAAGGATCATCTCCCAAAGCCCACTGTGGCAAAGCACTGGTCCACTGGTTTTGCTTCTCCTGCTGTCCAGCTCAGACATCTCCACATCACGAAGAACCTGGTGTCTCCTGCAGCTTTCAGTGTGATGTGAGGGTGGCAGGGAGAGCACTGGGGACAGGATCCCTCTGTGATCTTCTGGATGAAGTGTTTTGTGGACAGGGAGGCTCACAGCTGGATCTGGTGTCTTGTGCGGTCACTGCCCATCCTGTTTCCCTGCGGGCCCTGCAGCTGAGCTCCTCATCTCTCTGTGGCCTTTCTGTGGCTCTGTGATGAGGAACTGAATTCCCCCTCAACAGACAGAACCTGCGGCTCTGCACTAGGAGAGCAAATCCCAGTGATGCCCCCTTTTTGGGGGTTGGAAGCATGAGCCCTCCTCAGCAGGAAAACCTACATCAGACCCAGGTGACTGCTACACTTACAGTTCACGGACTGAACTGAAAAGCCCAGGGAAAATGATGCGAGCTCAGCTTCTCCTCCCCCATCTGCAGTTGTCTCTGTATTATTTTCTTAATATGAAAAAACAAATGTGACCCAAATATCTTCTTCTTCTAAATCCTTAAAAAATCGTAAGATCACAGGGAAATGCTGTAATACCAAATTAAATCGAAGGGGTTGCATTTTTTGTTTTCTGTATTTGTTTACATGCTCCAAAGTCCAAGCATAAAGCTCAGTTCTTGCAACTTTTTGATTTATTTTTTTAGACTTTGGGTATTTTTTTCAAATCCAGCTCTTCAGTGGTTGCAGCACAAATTGATCACAACTCTGGGTAAGGTTTACCTGACCTGTAATCACAATTTTCAGCCAGTGAAACAATTTTTCCAAAAAATTTTGCATGGTTCTGAGCAAGAGCCTCAGAGAGGTGGAGGGGGAGTTCCCTGTGGTATCTTCCCACCTCCTTCCAGCACCTGATCCACACCTGGATGGTCCACTTACAGGGATCTCTCCCCAGTCTGTGCACGGCCACCTGGTGTTGGCTGGTGCTGGACACAGGAGGAAAGGGTAGTCCTGGTCTAGTGGAAGGTGTCCCTGCCCGTGGCAGGGGGTTGGAACTGGATGATCTTTAACCTTCCAACCCAAACCATTCCAGGAGTCTGTGGTACCTTCTCCAGTTCACCCTCGGCCTCTCCCCATTGCACGTCCTGGTAGCTCAAGGAGCATTTGGACAACACCCTCAGGCGCATGGTGGGATTGTTGGGGTGTCCTGTGCAGGGCCAGGAGCTGCACTCAATGATCCTTGTGTGTCCCTTCCAGCTCAGGATATTCCATGAAAGGTGGATTTTGCAGACTTGGATGAGGCCTGCCCTCAGCGTGCCACAAGGCACCATTCCCAAGGCTGAGCTTACCTTCCATGGGCTCTGCTCCTGCCAGGTTCTGCACATTTCTCCTCAAATGGGCACTGGTGCCCAGCCAGTGGGAGTGGATGGAGGTGGACTGGGCCCCTGGTGCTTTGGACACTTTTTAGGAACAAAAGCTACCAGGATACGGATGCAGCCTGCCCAAGCAGGACACAGGCATGGGGAGAACAGAAAGGGTCTCTGTCCGGAAGGGGATACACCGTGCAGGGGGATTCTGCTAAATTAAAAATATATATTTGTCTTTGCTGGTACAACAGAAGCTATGGGAGCAGGCAAGAGGAAAGCGAGAAAGCTTTATTTAATTAGATTATGAGGCCCCAAAGGCTTCAGACTCATAAAAAAAATGAATTGATTTTTGTAATTGAGGATGGGGTTTCTGCCAAGTGCTGCTTTAATGAGTATTTAGGTTTTGCCTCCTAAGTTAGCGGCACCAGGCAAGGGCAGCTATCCGAGCCACTCCTCACCAGAGTCCTGAGCTTGGAAACAGGAGCTGTCTGTCTGCTGAAAGGAGTGTTAACCTGCCTTTCGAGGAAAGGACATCCTGTGTTCTTTCAAGCCTGTTTATCCTGGTCTCTTGGTGTTGTCTCAGCATTAAAGCTCTCTCTCTTGCCCAGGCCCCAGGAGGCAGCTTTCTCCATTGCCTGGGTGTAGAAACTGAGGCAGCAAATAATCACAGGGTTGTTTTCCCTCCCAGAAGTAGAGAGAATTAATTTGCTGCAGCAGCTGAGGCATTTTCCTTTGGTGGCTCCTTCCTAGGGGCTGGTGGGACAAGTGCATGGCACTGCTGGCCCATGGTCTGATGGTGACCTTTGCTGTGGTCTGATGGTAACTTTTGCCACCTTTGAGCTGGGCTGGGGTAGGATTGTGGGGTGGATTGAGAGTCCCAAGCCTGAAGGCTCAATTCTGTTAGTCTGCAGTGTCCTTTCCTCTCCATCCCTGCCCCTGCCCAGGGTTGTGTTGGTGGGTCTGGGGGTGGTGGGGCTCTGGTCACCTGCACAGGAGCTGTTGCTATGGAGACTCCTTCTGCAGCCCCCCATGTCTTGGTGACCTTCTTCTCTGCTTCTTCCCACCTTGAGAAATGAACCCTGCAAGGCGCTGAAAGCCTTTGCTAATCATTTATTAGCCCTTTATTTACAAATGTGCTTTGTAATAAAGCCTGACCTTTTCCTTTGCACCTCTCCTCCTCTCTGTTGGGTGGTCCTGGCTGTTGGCTGCTCCTCACAGGCAGCTGCCAGCCCCCAGAGCAGCATCCATGGAGCTCATCCCATACCACCTCTGCCTGGAATGGTGCCTATGTGCTGCTCCTGCAGGGGATCCCCACACTGTGCACAGCACCTGAGCACCGTGGGACCTGCCTCTGGCACAGCAACTCGTAGTGGGAGCCACAGGACACCAGGATGGGCATTGTCCCTCCCCCTGAATCATAAGACTGGAAAGAGCAAGAGATTTTTATCCCAGACTTTTGGACCTGCCTCCTTTAGCCAGTACAGGTTTTCTCCAAAGTCTTTTTATTTTTGCATGCAAGAATGGGGAGAGCTGGGTGTTCAGAGGTGGATTCAGGAAGCCCGGATTTCCTGTGTGTCCACAGTGTGAGAGCTGGGATAATGTCTAGAGGAGGTGACTCCACAATGCCTAGTGGGTGGATTTGCCCAGCGGTGCCTGGGGACCAGGAGCAGAGTAACAACCCCAGGTAAAACACAACAGATTTGGATGTGCAGGATCACAGCAAGATCACAGCATGATAGCAACACCTGAAATGCAGATGTGTTACTATTAGTGCCATCAAACCAAAGGAGAAGGCCACAAAATTACAGCAGCTCCTGGTAGATGTAGGGGATCATCCTGTAGCAGAAGCCCGTGCTTTAGTGAGCTGGGTGTTTTCTGTAAGCACAATCAGAAGGGAAGGGGGTCCTCTGCTCTCCAGATAAGAGCAAACTGCAAGGAGTGCACCCTGGGGACACTGTCCTTTTAATTTTGCATGCTGTAAAAATCAGAGATCCCCAGTCCCAGACACACGATGTGCAGTTTGCACACTTGTCTCGGGCCGCGTCCCCCGCAGCAATCCCGACTGCCACTCCTCGTGTGCCACTATGTCATTGGGTCACTGCTGAACCAGGCTGAGCAGCATTCAGCTCCTGAACCCGTATTTCATCTTTACAGCACACTTCATTCTGGCAGGCCCCTCTGGCCTCTCTGTGCATCACTGAAGCCTCAGTCCAGAGTGTAATTCATCAGTTCCTGAAGTCATTGTCTGGTGCCCAAATGTAATGATGTCTAAGGAGCAGGAGAAAAGCCCTGAGAACACATAAAAAAAGAGGCAAAATGACCTACTGCAACCTAGTGTACCCTTGTCACAAGATCTAGTGCAGGGCATCTTGCACACTGGGAGGTTGGGAGAGCCCCGTGGTCCCAGAGCAGGTGTAGTTAAACAGTGCACTGTCCTGGTGCAATTACATCAGCCTGATGGTGCTTTTTGCTCTTCTTACAGTTCCCCTGAGGAGCAGAAGCACCCTTGTCCCTACAAAGCACCTTTACATCAGTTTAGGAGCGTGTCTGTTAGAGGCTGACTCCTCCATGAGGGAAATTCCACTCCTATTGCCTTGGTTATCCAGCACATCCATTAAGGTCAGACCAAACCTCTGCACGGGAGCTGCAAAATGGCTCCACCAGGTTTTTAGCTGCACTTTCTGGGCAACTTGCTCAGTTTTCAAACCAACATTCCATGCTACTCAGAGCCATCCGTGCTTAGGGAAGGCGGTTCAGGTCACTGAGGAGACCCCCCAAAGGTGGTCAGCAGTGCTGGGCAGGAGAGCCGTGTTCTCCTCATGGGTGTCTGCACCAGAAACATCAGCAGCTGGGGCTGCTGTCCCAGGCTGGGGGGTCCAGTCAGTGAGCAGCAGAGTGTCTTCTTCTGGTTGTAACACAGACTTCTAATGCAGATCAGATGCAGCCTTTCTGCTGACTGAACCCTGGGGGCTGAGCTCAGCTGGAGATGTCTACATTTGAGTGAGCTGAGTCCCACTCAAAGTGCTTTTCCGTGTATTCAAGCAAGTTCTGGTATATCCAAGTTCTGACTAGCATCTCCTGTTAAAGATAATGAGAACGTGCCACATCCTACTGGAGCAGCGAAATCCTGCTTTTCTTTTAGTGGTTCCATCCTGGTCTGTAAGTTCTGATAATAAATATGCAATTATATTTTCAGCCATTTCATTGAGTCTCTGCATCCTGCAGACTGCAGGGTGGGATACTGAGAGAGACTACACAGGTGTGATGGATCTGTGAAAAACGTAGGTGTGCCCCAGGTCTTTTTTTTTCTTGAGTGAAGGATGCTGGAGAAAGGAGAGGGAGTGGTCGGGCTACCTGCAAAACATACACCCTTGGGAACAGAATGAGTGTGACTCCTCCTGCAGGGAAGAATGATGAACTGTTGGTGCCTCCTTGGTGTTCTACAGCCAACAGGCGGTTTTCAGAAGTTCAGTGACCATATCTTTGCCTCTGGAAGAGGAAGATTCACTTGGCCCCCACTTCCTTTATAGGGAATGTTTTGACAGGGAAGATGGAATTTTTGGGCTAAACCACAATAAAAATGGCTTGCTGAAGAATTAGTGGGTTTATAGGTGGAGTATTCACTAGGAAAGGGGCTGATGCTTACATCCTAGTCTGAGAGGACGTGATTTTCCTGCAGCGTTGTCCTGTCTGCTCCCCTGTAGTTGCTTCCTTTCTTCAGTTTGCCTTTTGCCTCCTGAATGTCTTAATTTGGTCCCGATGACATCTAAAGTCCCTTCATATTAGATCTCATCCTCCCAGGCTTCTCCTTGCGGGTCCTCTGGGCAGACAGCTTTATGCCCAAGTGGAGCTGTTGACTTCAGTGGAATTGCCATGTTTCGTGCCCCGACACCCTGCGATGTTAGGCAGGGAAGTTCCAGCCTTGTTGGCTGTCAGCAAATCTTGGCTGAGTCTGTGTGTTCAAGCCAAATAAGTGCATCTCAGCCTGATTTGGGTGAGGGAAGCTGTTCCTCCTTTCCCTCTCCAAGATGAAAATAGAACATCCCCGCTGGTGTGACAGTTACCCAGCTGTTTGCTCAGAGGTGGTTCTCTTGCCTTAGGTCCAAAGTGGACACTGGTTAAAGCCATGTTAGGCTCTGCTTGCTGAAGCCAGTTGGAGGGCTTAGTCCTACCTGGACAACCTCCTGGCTTTCTCCACCAGCCATTTCTGGACTTGATGCCTTCTGGGCATGAACATCCTCAGCAGTCCCGATCTCTGCTGCTTGGTCATGGGTGCCTTGTACCAATGCTCCCGGTTCAGAGCCCTGCTGGAAATGCGAGGCTGACATGGTGGCACTCAGTAGCATCCAAGAGTCTCGAACCAGTTGTCTGTCTACACAGGACTCTCAAGGACGTGGGGACCATTGTGGTGTTCTGCTGTGGCCTGGAGGGTGCAGGACTCTGCTGGCAAACAGAGAACATGTTTGATAGAGCAGGGAGAGCTCTTTGGAGACCAAAGGTGGTGTTGGGTTCAAGGTGGTGTTGGGTCATAGGCTAGACTTTATGATCTTGGAGGTCCTTTCCAACCTAGTTGATTCTGTGACTCTGTGACCAGGGCTGAGTCTCTGGATTGCAAAACAAGGACCATTCCTCTCTGCCAAGGAAGCCTAATCCCCTTCTTCATAGAGAAGAGGCTGAAGTTACTCCTTTCTCTCTGGAGATGGTGCAGGGTGGAGATGCAGACCTTTTGAGATGTCTGTAGGTGTGCATAATGACATCCACAATGCTTGCTCTTCCCTTTCTCAAGGGAGGATCCTCTCCATCATCCTGCAACTTCCAAAGTGGCTGTCTCATTCACTCTAATGCCATCAGGTTGCTCCTGGTGGTTCCCTGTGGATGAAGGAGAGAAGGGAGATTTCCCACCCCGACTGACAAGTGAGGAGTTATCTGGTGTTGCAGGTTGTTGCACACCAGCTTTGGACACCACCAGCTGGCTCCAGAACAGCTGTGTCTGATGTTAGCACCCACAAAAGTCTGTTTGCTGTCTTCCCACTCTCCTGGCAGGTTTGGGAGATGCTCAGGAAGACCTTGCTCCTTTCAGTGCTCTCTGGGTCACTACAAGCTCCCAAGGAGCCCGAAGCCAGTGCCCAGCCATCTCTGCACATTCTGGGCATCTGGTGCTGCTGATCTCTGTGTCCCTTGGGCTGGAGTCCATCTGTCTGCAAACAGCTTGTCTACCAACTTCTGTGGACAGAGCATCTCCATAAAAGTCTGGTGCCTCACTAGCCTCATCTCTGGGGTTTATTGATAAGCTGGCATGTGAAGGGAAGTTTACCTCCTTTCCAAAACTCCCATTTCATTCTGCAGTACTGGTCTCCATCACCCCAGATGTTTCTCCCAGTGGGCAAACAGGATGAAGTCACCTGCTGCCTCCTGAAATCTTGCTGAGGCGTTGCACAGGTTTGGTGTAGACAGACAGCATGGCAGGAATTTCCTTTTCTGGGGTCTGAGTCAGCTGCCAGCCCTGTTTTATTATTTTGGGTACTGAGAGAATGAGGGGAGGGAGGATCAAAGTAAAGGGAGGCAAAAAGAAGGGAAGAAGGCTGTTTCCATTTATGGGTTATGAGAAGCAGTTGCAGCTCTTGTGGATTTTTATGGAAGGTAACCCTGGCTGTGGGGAAAGCTGGGTTTTAATGAATTCATTTACAATGCTGCATGAAACTGAGTGGAAAGGCCCCATAAACAGCCTGGTTTTGAAAAAAAAAACTACAGACAACCAGGAAAGAAGTCAAGTTTACAGCCACTTGAACTACAAAGTTCCCTCTCAAGAGAAGGTGAGTACCAGAGCAGGTGGGCACAGGTGAGGATGGAGCCAGCTCTGAGCTTAACCAAGAAAACCTGCTCTTCAGGGATAAGGTTTTCCTGGAAGAACCCTTTAAAAAGTCCTGTCTTGAACAAGATGGACTGATCATGAGCTGTTTGTTTTACACTAAGGCAGGGTTTGAGCCACTGGGACCCACCTGTTACCTAGACAGGCATCCTACTCTCAGGCTCTCTTCTCTGAGCTGTGGGAGCTGCATGAAGATGGGGTCCCAGGGCACAGAAACCCTCTGCCCCTTTTCCCTGCCTTTCCTCCCATGCCAGCAAAGGGATGATTGGGATCCTTGGTATCCCTGTGACCTGCCTTTACAGCTGCAGGCTTTAGATCTGCACCACAAGCTCCTGCAGCAAACATCCACCTTGGACCAATCCACTTTGTGGGGAGCATCATCCTGGAGAGGCAGGAACGACAGCCCTGTGGGAGCTGACCTTCTCCTCCTTCCCCCAGGATGCAGTAAAAATTTGCCCTCCTTTGCTGTTCCTTCTCTGGAGGTTCCTGGTTGTCTCTGAACCACAGGAGGATTCCTGTGAATTGCAGTGGGTTTCTGCAGGTGTAATCCTCGGGGAGCCCTGCGAGGTCTCCAAGGGGGTCATGGTTTTCTTCTGCAGGAGTGAGGATCTACGGGTCAGACAGACCCTGCTGACTGCTGTAGGATCTTTGCCTCCCCATAGTCAAACTGGGAAGCCCTGGATGGGGTTTAAAGGAGCCTATTCCAGGAAGATTACAGACACAACACGCTGCCTTAGAACACAGGGATGTTCAGGTCCATGTTCATCAGCATCCTGGACCTTCTACCTCAAGCTCACACTCGTCCTGGGATACATGATCTCACTGTCCCTGTGCTTTGGCCATTTTTTGTGGAGGCTTAAGCAACTCCTACCACCTCACCAAAATGGAAAGGGAGGATGCAGTCACAGAGTCACAGAATCGCAGGGTGGGTCGGATTGGAAGGGACCACAGTGCCTCATCTGGTCCAACCTCCTGCCCCTGCAGGGCCATCCCAGAGCACATGGCACAGGATTGTGTCCAGAGGGTTCTGGAATATCTCCAATGAGGAGACTCCACACCCTCTCTGGTCTCTGTTCAGGGCTGGGTCACTGCCCAGCAAAGAAGTTCTTCCTCCTGTCCAGCTGGAACTCCCTGGGCATCAGTTCCTGCCCGTTCCTCTTGTACCATTGCTGGGCCCTCCCGCGCAGAGCCTGCTCCATCCTCTGCCCCCTCCCTGCAGCCCCTGACACACCCTGGGGAGGGCCCCTCTCAGTGTCTGCTCTGGAGGCTCAACAGCCCCAGCTCCCTCAGCCTTTCCTGCTCCCAGAGATGCTCCATCCCTTCGGCATCTCCGCAGCCTGCGCTGGCCCCGCTCCAAGAGCTCCCTGTCCCTCCTGTCTCTCAGGAGCCCAGAACTGGACACAGTCCAGGCTTTCACCCCCACAGGCTTGAGACTGTGACCCTGTTTCTCCTGTGAAGGGAGCAATCAGGTTTGCATGATGCACACCCAGGGCTAGAGGAAGGCTCAGTGCACCAAGCGCTGCGCAGCCAAGGTGTCAATATGAAGAAAGGAACATGCCAAAAATGCTAAATATATTCTTTTATTTTCCCTGTTTGAGTAACTGCAGAAGAGTGCAAACAGCAAATCTGTTAAGGATTTTAAGACTCATTTTTATTGTTTTCTATAAGCAAAAAACTGCTGTTGTTTCCCCAAGATGAAGTTTATCAGGAGTCGTTTGGATCTGAATGTGTCCTAATTGCTCTGGGGACTCTAATAAAAATTCAAAATAGGGAGCTGTAGGATTTGGCTTCAAGAAAGAGTATGTTCCATGCACAGTGATTTCTGATTACCCAAAGGCTCTTTTTTTAGCATGTAGCTGGTTTATTTTAGTCTGTGGGATATGTTTTATCCACGGCCTCTTTTCCATGTTGGAAGTGAAGGATGCAGTTTAAACTGTCAGGGATGGATGGGAACCACTGGGACAGCATCTTGTCCATGAGCAATGGCCATCAGTACCCACAGGGCTGTGCAAAGCGTGACTCTGGCATCAGGGAGTGCTCATTTGTCCTTGTTGAGCCACATTTTCTCCCAGCCCAGGTGAGTGTTGGTATGTGGCATCACCCAACCAGGAAAACCAGCCTCTTGGTTCTGGCACAGGCAGGATGGCCCTGGTGGCTCCCACAGTGCTCTACTGGCTCCTGTCAAGCCCAAGTCCCTCTCACATGGCTAGTCTTGGGGATGTGGGTTGGAGTGGAGTACACAGAGCTCACCCCCATGGTGGCTGTCCAGCCTCTCGATGTCTGGAGCACATCTCTCACTCCTTCCAGCCTCAGGTCCCAGATGAGGAGCACTGCTGCTCTACCAGGCTTCCAAGAACCAGGATCTACAAGCCTGAATGCTCTGCCTTGTCTCGGAAAGGCTGGGGCCAAGCAGGGAACTGAAAGATGGAGTGGCTTTCTCAAGTTATAAGCCAAGACTGTAACCAAAAGTGCTGGGATTCCTCTTAGAGTACCCCAGGCTGGTGGAGCCCATCTGTATCTTCAAAGGGAAGCGCATCTCCATGGACCCATGGACACTGGAAGGGGGCACAGCCCACCCTGAACCTCTGAGCAGTCACACATATCAACTCTCAGCTCTTAGACAGGATGGGCAATGTAGCCAGAGATGATCTCCAGTAGATCCTGGTGGGGCCAACATCTTCTGGTGGGTCCAGCAGGTGCTGGCAGCGCAGGGAAAGGCTTCATAGAGTAGCGTCAAAAGTAACACGGTCAGAGGAACAGTAAGGGGAGAACAGAGACCATCCCTCAGACTCTTCCCACTGTTGTCTTTATCCTGCCTTGGAGTAGCACCTCGGAGATAATCAGTGTGTGGCTGAAGGCCCAGCCCAGCCCTCAGAGCCTGCTCTGCAGCAGGAAGGTTGCAGGTGAGTTAAGAGTTTGGTGTCATCAGGGAGGGACTCCTATACAGAGGTATAGAGCAGTTTGGTGCTGGCTAAATCTTTGCTGTGCCCACATCTTGAGTTCACTGTGCAGCCCTGCTTTTCCTCTCTCCAGACTGTAACAGAGTGGTAGAAGCAATAGAGTTAGAGAAAATCAAAAAAAGGTTGTCAAAATACTCAAGGGGGTGGAGAAGCTGTTGCTGTCTTCTGAGAACAGGCTATGAAGGCAGGGACTACAATCTGGAGAGGAGAAGCTGAGAGGTGATATGATTGAGGTCTTCATATGAAAACAAGCCCATGGGAGAAATAAATGAGGATTTTCACAACGAGAACGGTAAAAGGTTTTTATTTTCAGCCGTGTTGAAAGGGCAGAGGTCAAACAAAGCAGAGACATAAGAAGGAGGGAAGGGACTTCAAAAAGAAGAACTGTGATCTTTCCATCTCTCTGCAGGGTTGCCTTCTCAAAGAAACATCATGGTGTCCATGTGCACACCCTCTGCTCAGGGCAATGCGTGACATGTGTGTTTTATAAATTCATTGGTGAGTCAGGTCATAAAACCACATCCATTCCTGTTCTCCAGCCCCGTTGTGGATGAGATCTGTACATCAAATAGCTGTTCCTGCTCAGAGGGGATGGGAACTTGGAGCATGTGGTCTATCCCAGCAGAGGATGTCACTGGAGATGCTTTAGCCCAAGGAGTTCAAGGGCTCTCTACAGCAAGAATGACCAAGAGAACATTTAAGCTTTTAATAATTCCCGAGGCAAATGCCCAGAAAACCAGATCTGGCTCATTAACGTTTCCCTCTCTAAGCAGAGCAGGAGGGAGCTGTGGCAGGCTGGCTGAGGCAGATGGGGATGTGGCCCAGCTGTAGCAGCTGTGTTGGTGGTGGCTGCATGTCTCCATAGCATGGATCATGGATCATGTCAAGGAAAAGGGCCAAGCACCAAACATCTGCCTGTCATGTCTTTCTGCTGAAAGCTGACACCAAAAATTGCTTCTTACTCATGCATAAAGAGGATGGAAGGAGTCCTGTAGAAGTTCTGATCGTGAGAAATCTTTGCAATGGCCTGGAACAAGGTCCTGGGGCACAGAAAGCCTTCAGAGGGGCCATTTCATGACCATTTCATGGTGGTCAGCAAATGAGGTGTGAAAGGGTGTCTTCTACCCTGGGGATAAAATTGACTTAGAAAGAACAGGATTAGGGGTTCCTGACCTGGTTTTCTGAGCGTGTGGGACTGGTGTTCCCTCCGAGGATGGAGATCCTGAGATGCTCCTTGTCTATGTGTGCTTTATTCACATTACACTGAGCAAATCCCATCCTGTGGGGTTTTCTCCGGCTGAGGAAGCTGTTCCCAGCCTCTGCCTGCAGCACCATGAGGCAGAGCTGAGCCTGGGCTGGAGCAACCCCAGACCAATGCCAGTGAAGGTCAAGTGCATGTGGGGCTGTGTTAGCAAGGGCACAGCCAGCAGCCTGGGGCAAGAGCCTCACTGTCCAGGGCTTGTGAGTCCACAATTACACTCCATGCTGGTGTTGGACCTCCAAGTACAACACACAAATACACACACTGAAGCTTGGATTGGATGTGCCTCCAGGTGTCTGCATGGACTCACAAGGCCAAGGGGCTGGTGGCATCGGAGTGGCAGCACAGACTTCTTCTGTCTTCCCTTTCGTGACAGCCTGCAACTGTGCACCAGGAGAAAATGTGTTGAGAACACTCACAAGAACTGTTTCATCCCTGATAGCACCAGGAATGCTGCTGGAGAACTTGGGAAAGGACCACAACAGCCCTTCTCAGCACTGCCCCCACCTTAGGTCCAGCAGAGTGATGTTCTGGGTGAGACCTTCTGCTACTGTTTTACTGAAAGAGCCAGAAGGGTCAGTCCTGCCCTGCCCTACATCTCCCAAGGCTGCACACAAGCAGGTGGAAGGTCCCAGCATCCTCCTTTGGGATCTGCACCCCAGCATATCCCACAGTAGGGTAGCTTTGCCACCCGTTTCCTTTCCAGACACCACCACTGGCCCTTCCCTGCTGTCTGATCTGACTCTGAGGTTTTCCGATGAGCAGAATTTCCTTGTTTTCTCCTTCACCCTCAGCACCACAGGAGCTCCATCAGAATGCGCCTTCCTCCTCTGTGTCACCCCTGTGCCTCCTCCTCACCCCCTGCACATCTTGTGGTGCCAGGGTGAGGACAGACCCCTCGTGAACACCTCTGCTATGAGGAAAGTCTGAGAGAATTGGAATTGTTTACCTGGAGAAGAGAAAGCTCCAGGGAGACATGAGAGCCCCTTCCAGTACCTGAAAGGGCTCCAGGAGAGCTGGAGAGGGACTTTTCACAAGGGCATGGAGTGACAGGACAAGAGGGGATGGCTTCCCACTGCCAGAGGGCAGGGTTAGATGGAATGCTGGGAAGGAATTCTTCCCTGTGAGGGTGGTGAGGCCCTGGCACAGGTTGCCCAGAGAACCTGTGGCTGCCCCATCCCTGGAAGTGTCCAAGGCCAGGTTGGACGGGGCTTGCAGCAACCTGGGCTAGTGGAAGGTGTCCCTGCCTATGGCAGGGGATGGAACAAAATAGTCTCTTCCAACCCAAACCATTCTGTGATTCTATCTTCACCAAGCCAGAGGGAATGGGATGCGGAGCAGCAAGGAAAAGCAAGGCTGCCGCAGGAAGCAGCCCAGCTCAGCATGAGCTTGAGGAAAAGCTCATGCTTGACTAAGCAGCAGGATTCTTCTCCAAGCCTTCCTGTGTTGCAGCAGCCAAGTGGTTACACAAAACTGAAGTGGGAGCCTTTCCAGTTCCGAATGCAGGGAAGAAAATTAAAAATAAATCATTTCCCACCAGCCATTCAGCTTCAACAAAAGCTGGGAGACTTCCAGAGCCAGTCCCTGAAAGAGCTGCTGTGTGGTTTCCAACCCCTCACACAATCAGGGCAAACTTTGCTGCATCTCTGCCCGGCCTCTTTGGGACTGGTGCTTCCCTGCAGTGGATGCCAGCCTGGCTTTGCTGGCCCTGCTGCAAATCCAGCCATCATGGGATGGGGTTATTTCTGCTCTCCATCACTCCCAACCAGCCCTGCCCTGTCTTCCTGTGGTCCAGGAGCTGTGCAAGACCTGGGGCTGGAGCAGGGAGCTGGTGGCTGTCCTGCAGTGCTATCCTGTGGCACTGGGCACATCCCGGTGGTGAGCTGGCGTTGCTGGGATTCTGATAAATGAAGCCAACAGCAGCTGGCTTGCTTGGGTCTGGCCTGCAAGAGAGGGCAGCACCAAAGTCCACAGAGGTGGGGTCCTCAATCCCTTCAGCCTCTGTCTCATCTCTCCCACCAAGCCCCAGCTCTGGGAAGGAGATGGAAGGGCCATGGTTAGCAATGAATCACGGATGCCTTGGCTTTCCTTAGCATCTCCTACAGCAATAACAGCCTCTTTCCAGCATGAATCCATGTTCTTCTGCTTAAGTGGGCCTTACAGAGCTGGTCTGGTCCAAATCATGGAGCTTCTGTTTAACAACTGTCTACAAGTCAGCAGGTCCATTGTTGTGACCAGTTCTGGCTGGAGTATATGCTTCTTTCCAGACCCCTTTTTATATGGTAACCCATGTACCATTTGCAGGAGGCTGGGAACACTGGACATGCAAGGGGTGCTCACCCTACCCACAGGGCCTGGGGAAGCAGCAGTGACTTGAGAGGGTGCCTGAGCCTGCAGAAAGGACAAGACTTGTGAAAATCCACTGTTGGGAACCCACATATCACCTTCCAGCTCTTATCTGCATTGGAGAACACTTTGCAAAGCAGAAACAAGAAGAAATGAGCGGGAACTTGGGGAATACCATCCTGCAGTTCAACACAGCCAGGCTGTACTGCTTTGGGGCAGTGAAAGGAGCCCCAAAAGGGAATCTCTGAATGTTAGCCCCCCCATCCCTTCCCCC
Organism: Cephalopterus ornatus; assembly: GCA_013396775.1. NCBI lineage: Eukaryota > Metazoa > Chordata > Aves > Passeriformes > Cotingidae > Cephalopterus > Cephalopterus ornatus. The sequence goes on from VZRE01009284.1 coordinate 214,920, forward strand.
AGTGTTGCAGTGTGTCCCCTCCCAACAGCCTGGTTGAAGCTGTGGCAGTTTTGGGCCAGATGCTGAGCTGCATTTCAGTGCTTTCCAGAGCAGACAGAACAGTGTTGAGAGCCTGGTTTTGGGCTTTGTCCAGAACTGGTGACCTTTCAGCTGTTTGCTGGGAATAGATGTGGACAGTTGCAACCAGTTGTTCCACCGTCGTTTGCCTTCCAAGTTGTCGAAGCTGCGGCACCACAGACTGTCTCCTCTTCCCTTTGCCCATACTCCTTCTCCACACAGGTGGGGAAGGCAGCAGGTCACAGGATGGACTGTAGGGTGGGAGAGACCCTCTGCAGCTGATGTGGGATGTGGCTGGGCTGCCTGGCTGGGTGTGGCAGGAGTTGGTTGCATGACTTCAGTACAGGGCATCGCCATGAGGAGCTGGGAGTGGAGCCACAGACTGTTACAATCCAACCTCCCAGTTCTGGAGTTTCTGGGAAGACTCAGCCACTCATAACCTGTGTGTGCGCTTCCAGTGGCTGTCACTGCAAGCATAAATCACGTAGCTGGTGCCTTGTTGGGTAGTTTGTCATGTGTTGATACACACCCAGCTTGCCTGCAGACCTGAGGTGCCCAGCGCAGCCTCCCTGCGGGTGTGGGCAGTGGAATGTGAATCCAACAGGAGACATGCAAACCTCAAAGGGGTCAGGAGGCTGTGAGAGGCCTGGATCTCTCCCCCTGGCTCTGCTCAGCTCCCAGCTTGGACACACTGGAATCTGATGGTCTTCGTGGCTCAGCAATAGTCTGTCCCTGCGTCCTGCCAGGGTTTCCCCAGTTCCAGCAGGAACCCAGGCTAAGGAAGAGCATGACTAAGGGTTTAACTATTGCCTCTTCAGCCTTCCTTCCAAACCACAAACATCCCAGGGAGACTTCACAGAGGGTGAAACAGTGGCATAATGCGGCAATAACAAAAATGTTATTTTTTTTTAATATTAAAAATATAAGCTGGTTAAAGTTAGGAGGGATGGCTGGGACATCACTTACTAAGGGTTGCCAATATTTCTTACTCAGGCCTGTCTCCTAAATGCTTTTGGTTTCCTGTTTTCTGGTTGCATACAGCTGTGCCAAGCTTGAGCTATTGGACTGGAATTCAGCTTGGGTGGTGTCTGGTTCCTACGGAAGTTTTTGGATGGATGGCAGGGAATTTCAGCCCTAACCCTCTGGCTAGTTTTAAAAAAATGGACTAAAAAAAGCCACATGTTAAGGAAAAGACCAGCAAAGCTTTGCTGGAAAGGTTCTTCCAAAGATTTGAGCAGTGGATCAGTGTTGCATGTCTGTATTATACCTTCACTGTGGTATAGTTAAAATTTGGCCTGTGTTAGGTTTTTGGTACTTCTTGAGGTTACAGTGTGCTTCTGCTCAGGAAAGTTTTGGTAGTTCTGCAAGTAAATTCCTGGAAGATGCTGCGTTGGCTTGGCCCTGCTCTCAGTAAATGGAAACACCAAGTGCCTGGGACTGATTTTCTGTCCTGGATTTGGTGGGAAAGAGATTTACAGGTTTTCCATCTTCATTTGGGATGGCAGAAAAACAAGCTAGAAGAGAATTGGCCCACATATATGAACCTGAGGGCTTGTTTTGACTTCCCTTGGGAGGGCTCAGCTCCTGCAGGTGGGATTCAGGAGGCTGAAGTGCTGGTGTCCCAGGAAGTCTAGGCTGGCCTTTCACTTACCAGGCTGGCAGAAAATGAGGCTGAAGGCCTGAGAGGGCAAGCCCAAGAGAGGGTGTAAGCACATCCCTCCTCAGGGACTTGACACTGGTATTTGCTGCCAAGCTCCTCCATGGGCTCTTTCCAGCCACTGGAAAGCAGGTGGCAACATCTGGAGCCTGAGCCACCCATCACCTCCAGGAGTGCACAGGCAGCAGTGGCCTGTCTCTCTGTCTCCATCAACTTTATGCAATTCTGGCCCACGACCTCAGGCAGCTGTCTGTAGGTGACACACCATCTGTGGTGACCTGACATGCTCCTCCAGCCTGGAGGCACCTCGTAGAGAGGCATCACTGCCCATTCCTGCATTGTACAAAACATCCTGCAGGGGAAATGCTGCTACATCAATGGCTTTCACAGCTTATAAAAAGCTTCAAAACCTCTAACCTGGCTCTTGGTTTGTTGGTGGGGCTAGGGAGGGTTGTTGGGGGGGATCAATTCATGACACAAGTGTCTTGCTCTCTGGGTCTGGTGAGTGAAATTGGATATTCAGTGGGATCATCATCAAGTTTCTTCTGAAACCTGCAATCACAAAGTCCCTTTGCTCTGCTTTAGCTGGTCAAGGGGGGTTCATAAGGAAAGATATCAGAAGTCCTATGTGAGGAATACTCTTGTAGTGCCATGTCTGAAATCCAGGGAGGTTTGTGCCGAGGGAAGAGCACTTGCAGTGCTCTGCAGAAAACACGCCATGGGGTGGGTCTGGGAAACAACCCAATATGGAGCAGCAACGGGGTGGCAGGAGATCAGCAGGAATCTCTCCGGGCTGGGTCTCACTTCCTGTGCTCCCTTGTTGCAGGCGGGGGCCGTGCTGGGATCGGGAGCTCCGGGCCGCAGCTGGCACGGTAGGTGCGGTGATGCTGCACGCTCTGTGACGGCGGGGGATGCTCACGGATGCACCTGGAGGAGAGGTAAAACTGTCAGCGTTGCCTCCAGGAGGGACCTGCACCATCTCATGACCCTGGCATGTGCAACCCTTGAGGAGGGCTCCACCCCAAACCCGTCCCTGCAGAGCTCTGAGCTCCCCGCTCCTCCCAGTTGTGGGAACAGATCACAGAGAGAGGGTTAGATCCGAGGTCCAGGATTGCCTGGGCTGTGGGACCGGAGCCAGAAATTGGGGTTCCCTTCACGATCTGTCCTGCTCAGCCAGCAGCTCAGCACACATCTATGTGGATCTGCCCATACCCAGGCTGTAAAGGAGTGTTTGGGTCCAAATCCCACTTTTCTGTGCTCAAGAGGAACTGGCAGCAGGGAAGGCTGCTGACGTCTCCACAGAGTGAGGGGTTGTAAGGGCAGAGGCAGCTGCAGCCCGGCACTCCTTATTACCACAAACTGGTAGAGTGCTGACCTGGCCAAGCAATTAGTGATTTTCCTGCTAATGAGAGCTGAAACTCAGCAAGTCAGAGAACCCAGAGTCCATTGCTGACCCCTGGACACCCTCATGGCTCTCAGAGAAGAGGTATAATCTCTGGTTTACTGAGCAACATGTTCCAGTGCCCCACCACCCTCCCAATCAAGAATTTCTTCCTAAACTCTAATCTAAACTTGCTCTCTGTCAGTGTGAAGCCCTTGCCCTGTCACTACATACCCTTGTGAAAAATCCCTCTCCGGCTCTCTTGGAGCCCCTTTAGGCACTGGGAGGGGTTCTGAGGTCTCCCTTGAGCTTTGTTTCCTCTAGGCTGGACAACCCCACGAAGACAGATAATGTTTTAAAAATATCTGTTAAGACACATATTGTTTTAAACCAAAATCAGCTGTTACAGTGGCCCAGCCTGGGGGCCATACAGAATACCCCTGCTTCCAGAAGAGATCATTTCTGGTAGCACTTGATTGTAGCTGGGAGGATTACGATGGAGAAAAGCTTACATGGCACTGTGGAGCTAAAGCCCACAGCTAAGGATGGTGCACATAAGACTTGCAAGCTTTGCATCAACAGGCATGTTTGCCAATAAAGTGCCTTTTTTTTAATCAAAAAGCTACTTGTCTTGTTTGGTGCAATGAGACAAGCGTCCTTCCCTTGCCCTACAGAGAGAGAGCATCCCAGGGTACATTCAATCAGGACACTTTTGCCAGAGTTTTAGCTGGCAGCTTGTGACACCCTTCAGCAGCACTTGTGTGCCGGGAAAAGAGAAGTGATGCTCTGGCAGGCAGGATGCTCTGCAGAACTGTGAAGTCAGCGGGGAAAATCACACAGGTTGGCACATCACAGCTGCTTTGAAGTGTTAGTAAAAGAATAAATCACACCCAATTGCCTCCTTCACCTATTTATCCTATTTCTGGTGGGCAGGGAATACTAGGGAGTAGCACCCTGATAACCATCCTGGGAAAGGCAGCTGTGCCACATTCCTGTCCCCAGCCCTGGGCACTAACAGCCTGTGTGGGACAGGTCTCCTGTGCTGAGGCTAGGGCTGCCTTCCACATCACAGATAACCCAAACTCTGGAGAAGCAAGCCATGTAAAGTGCTAAAGCTTCAAGCTGAACCCCTGCAGCTGTTCTTCCTCCTCCAGCTTCATGGGTGCAGCTCTCCATGTGAAGGCAGGAGATGCTAGCCAGGAAGGGCTCCTGCCATTGAACCCCTCTCCAGGAGCACAGCCCCTGGCAGGTGCCCACAGGTGCCACAGGGGTTACGGGAGCAGCAGGTCCCCAATGTCTCAGGGCCACAACAGCAGATTGTCCTCTCCGGATCTGTGCTGAGTAAGGAGCACTGGTCTTTAAGGTCCTTCCTTACTTTTACACTGAGGATTTGAGGAGGGGTGGGAGCTTCAAATTGCTCCCCCGGTGCTGTCAAAAGCCCGTGCCTTTCTGACAGTCCTTGCCAGTGTCCATGACACGCTTTCTTTGCCCTTGTAGGTAGTACCGAGCCTGAGCTGAGCGCGGGGAGCGATCCCGCAAGCGCTGGGACAACAAGCGGAACATGAGCGAGAGCAGCCCCGTTCCATGGTCTGCCGAGCGCCAGGAGAGCGAGCCGCATTCCTCGGGCTCGCAGGCGGCCCCGCCGTCCTGCAGCGACCGGGACGAGCAGCTCGGCCAGCCCCCGGAGCCTGCCAGCCGGAGAGCCAGCCCCCGGCACGATGATGCTCAGCCCTCCCGAGCGGAGGGGGAGCGCGGGGCCCTGCGGGACGAACATCTGGAAGCGGTGACAGAGCCAGGCGAGAGGCACAGCGAGCAGGGACAAGGGACAGGCGCTGCCAGCGACAGCGCCCCTGAGGACGGGGCAGTGTTGGCCAACGGGGTGGACACAGCGCTGGTCACGGGGCCGGAGCAGCAGCAGGACGGGGACATTCCCAGCCGGAGCAGCCCGGATTTGGGGGAGAGGTGTTCCCCCAGCCCGGAGATACCTAGAGGAGCCCTCAGCAAGGAGCGGTGGCACAGCGTCCTGGGATCCTCGGAGGCTCTAAGCGCTGACGAGGCTGAGGAGCAGTTCGGGTGAGTGTGGAGCCGTCGTAGTGTCGGCTCAGGGCTGGTTTATGTGTGTGCTGTTTTCAAGGCTCCTTGGTTCGAGTTACCCTGCTCCGTGTGTAACTCATCAGTTTAAGAAGCTGCAGCTGCTCTCATGGCTGACTGTGGCTTTTCACTCTTGTTTCTCTCTGGGCTTCTCACATAGTTTTCCCCTGTTTCTGACTTTTCTCTCTGGGCTTCTCATGCAGTTTTTCCGTGTTACAAATGCAGAAAAGCTCTGTTGCAAAGGCAGAAATGCTGTGATTAGAGCCAGCGCCTGGCCACAGAGTCGCTGAAGTGAAGGAGAAGCTTTTGGGATCTCGAGAGTGCTGGGTGCCGGTTGTGCTCGCTTTGGGCGTGTCTCACAGACTGGGAATTCAGCTGCAGCACTTAGGGCAGAGTTACCTGAGATTACTTAGGGCAAGTATGACAGCCTGGGGATGGTGCAGAGCCAGGCTTGTCTGGGGGGTTGGTGTGCCCTGGAAGTCCCTGGCGCCATGGCTAGTTCTGGCAGTCCCTGGGCTAGCAAGTGACAGCTGTGCAGCCAGAAAAGGGCAAGGCACTGAGCTTTGCTCTCTGCTGCGCCTGTGGCAGGTGTTACCAGTGCCTGGGTGGCACAGGGGCAGCAGTGTGAGACAAAAGATATGAGTGTCATCCTATTCTCAAGTGCCTGAGACAAACCAGCACATGTACAATGCCCCTCAGTCCCTGAGTCCTCCCTGCTGTCAGCCTGGCTCACAGGAGAACTCACATTGCTGTGATTTCATGCCTCTACAAGTTTCTAGACCTCCCTGGGACTCTGCAGGTTGGGGGCTGAGGGGAAACGACAGGTCACTGGGATGAGGTGGGGTGCTTCCCATGCTATTCCTGTGGGAGCGGTATGGATGCTTCCCTTTGCCACCAGAAATCAGCCAAGGCTCTGGAATTGGAGCCACCCGGGCTTGATGCCTGTTGTGAATATTATAACCCTGCCTGTGTACCTACCCCGGGGTGGGAGAGATGCTGCAAGAAGGAGGGGCTGGAGAAGAGCAGCAGATGTCCCAGAGGTGCATGGCCTTCTGAAGAGAAGGTGTGGAAAGGACAGGGTGGCCAAGGTGGCCTGTGGATCAGCTCCTGAATTTAGCCCAGTGCAGGCTTCAGGCTGAGCTGGTTGTTGGGAGCGCTGTCTGGAGCGTGGGCAGGAGTGTCAGCAGAGCTGGGGAGCAACAGGGGTGTTGGCTGACGGCAGGAGTCCCTCTTTCTTTGCTTCTCTGGTGTTGAACAGGCTCCCCTATAAAAAGCTGGTGGTTTGTTTTACTCAAGGCCCCCCACAAGAAGCAGCAGCACTGTTCCAAAAAGCACAGCTGAAGGTATTGAAGAGGGAGAGTGTCCAGTGCAGGCTGCTGCTGTATGGAGAGCTCAGGGAGCCTGTCCCCAAGCAGGTCCCACGAGCCCTATAAGCTATGCAGGCAGATCTTGGATATCTGCAAGTCTCTCAGGTTTCAAGAGAATCATATTTGCTTGGTAGGTGGCTCCCTGGCAGAGGCTATGAGTTCAAGAGGAAGCTAGGATTGGTCAGAGAATGCTGCTGCAATCACTGGAAGTGCAATTATTTTAAGGTACTTGGGCATGAATTGGGAGAAGTGGCAGGCTGAGGATTTGGAGATGATGCAACCTGACTGGGCTCTGCATGCACAGCCCGTGATCTTATGCTCTAAACATATTCACTTGGATAGCAAGTAAGTCTTTTGGGAAGCTGAATGCATGAGGGACAAGTCACACGCTATATTCAAAGGCAAGAAGGGCAGCTGGAAAACTTCAGGGACACAGCTGAAATCTGGGAAAGCACTTCTTGCCTGTGGATGGGGTTAGCTCACTGTGTTTGAGCTCATTTGACCACCATTCTTTGGGCTAAATGGCAGAAACATGGGGCTGGGCCAAGCACAGCAGGGAGCTGGTCTGCCCTGCCCGTCTGGCTCTGCTAGATCAACGTGGGTCAGGAGGAGCGAAGCTGACAGATGGACCAAGCCACTGGGAAGTCACTGTCATCTACCATCACCTCTGAGTTTCCCCAGGTTTTTTTCTCCCTTTGGGGAGTTGCTGTTTCTGCAATGACCCATTCTGGATACAGGAGAACCTGGCCTGATGTTTTAATGATGAGCAGTCAAGTATTTGTTCCTGATGACAAATCACTTGTCGTCATCCACATATTGCTGTTGGATGCATTTTGTCCCTGAATTTTGAAGTACTTTAGAAGGAGGGGATGAGTCCTTCTCTTCCTGCTGAACCAATGGAGAATTAAAGGGGGTAAAGTCATCCAAGGTCTTCACTTCATGGTGGAGCTGGAGAAAGGAACCATGCTGAAGTTAGTGTGTCTGTGCAGGAAATGGTTGGTAAAAACCTTCAGGAAATAAAGCCAAAGCATTAGTGCTTGTGCTGCAGTTTGTCATTAACTGAATCCCCTTTTCCCCTTCCTGGTTTATCCCGTGGCATCCATTGCCAGACTGATACACCGTTTATCAAAGCCCCATTTTGCTGTCATTGTGGCTGTGTTTCATAGAGATCTTTCACCTTCCCAGAAGCCCCCAACATTGGCCCTGCTGATCTCAGGAAGGTCACAACTCTGCAGTCAAACTGAGACCCCACCCATAAACAATACTCTACACTTTCAGCCCCATGAACTCATGCAAAAAAGTCAAACTTTTAATAGAGAAATCCCCACCTTTGACTTGTAGACACACTTAGTCCCTGCAGTTTTGGGACTGCAGCCTTTGCCCACACATTTCCACCCATGTCAACCTGTAGCTGTTGAAAAATTTGAATTCCATCAAATAAAGTTTCAGAAAAACTTTGCAAAAAGCCTGCAGTGCATGGGCAAGAAAATCCTGATTTCCATCGTGTCCTTCTCTGGCAGGACTTCCCCACTCCACCAACACAGCAAACTTGGGATAGCAAGCTGAACATGAGTCACGTTGTTGGGGTGTCCTGTGCAGGGCCAGGTGTTGGACTCGATGATCCTTGTGGGTCCCTTCCAGCTCAGGATGTTCTGTGATTCTGTGATTCTGTAATAGGCTGTACTTCATTACAACTAATTAACCAGTAAGAAGTGAAATGTAAACAACTCAGTGCATACAACTGCAGGGTGGTTCAGCTCAGCCATCACCAGGTGCCCTGCTCTGTGTGCCTCACTGTAAGCAATAAACCAGCGTTCCAGAGACTGGGGAAGGCAGCACAGGCAATTTGATACCGTGTTCCTGCAATACACTTACAAAACCTTGTGATTACAATGCAGATAAATACACAACTCCTTATTTCAGTAATGCAATTGCCTTCCCTGCTGTGTAATAAGTAGGCGACACCTCTCCATGGGGAGGCAATCTCAGGTTCATTCACACGAGTGAGGTCTTTCCCTGTCTCCTACCTTAGCCTGGCTTTCCTTGTATGGGATGCAGATGGTGCTCCTGGATTAGTGTAAACTGTACAGTCTTTTTGTCCTCTGTCTTCTCTGGGACTGTGCAAGGAGAGATGTGATGTGCTTGATGCCGCCCACTGAGAGGGACTTTTCACAAGGGCATGTAATGGCAGAACAAGGGGGAATGGTCTTTAAATGAGGGAAGACAGGGATAGATTAGAGATAAAAAAGGAATTCTTCCCTGTGAGGGTGGTGAGGCCCTGGCACAGGTTGCCCAGAGAAGCTGTGGCTACCCCATCCCTGGAAGTGTCCAAGGCCAGGTTGGATGGGGCTTGGAGCAACCTGGGCTAGTAGAAGGTGCCCTGCCCATGGCAGGGGGTGGAATGAGTTGAGCTTTACAGTCCCTTCTAATCCAAACCATTCTAGGACCCATGCAGGACCAGTGCTTCTGTGCTGATCTCCACAGCCTTTGCTGGGACATTTGCAGGGACACAGACTTTCTCCCTTTGCTGCCTGCTGTGAGCTTGGGCTCAAGGGATAAGTAAAGGTCTGGAATATACAAGGTCTGTAGTGTGAAGAGTCAATGGAAATGATTCTGTTCAGTGTGGTGAGTGGGTGAGAACTGTCTGGCTTGTGATTATGGCAGTGGGACCTGCTAAGTAATAACCAGGAGGTGCAGGGCTTGATGGCTGTTGATGGGTGTGATAGCCACGAGCCCCCAGGAGAACACCTACAGGCACAGCTGCTGTGCACAGCACCGTGGAAGCGCCTGCTGTTCCCCCAGCCTCACAGGGATGGGCTCTCCTGCACAGGTGCCCCCACACAAAGCCATTCCATTGGTGGTTGGAGTGAAGCAATGCAGGCCAAGGGGTGGTGTTGTGGCTCTCTTGCAGCACCTGCAGAAACCACGAAGCCCCAGGGTTCTTCCTCAGTGTCACAAGGAGATGAAGGTTTTAAGGTTCCTCTTGCTTTGTGGAAGGAGATCCTTCCAGTCCACATTGTCATGGCCAGGCACTGCAGTTCACCCTTCAGGGAAGGATGGATTTGTGATGACAAGCAGTCTCAGGGATAAGGGCTCTTTGGGCTGGAGCTGCTGTCCTCTGTCTCATTTCTGCTGTTTTGAGGCATGGCCAGCTCTGATGAACTGGGTGAGAGTTTTCTAAAGCCTTGAGCTCTTGAAGTCAAGGGGTTATGTGAGTCTCTGGATTCATGTAAGCTTTTACCCGTGTGGCTGCAGAGCTGGGCTGGAAAACAGCATCTCTGATGGCTCAGACATCAGAGGGGACTTCCAAAGTATGCAAAATCTTGTTTGTTGGGGCCTTTAAGGTCTCATGACTGGTGTAAGCCACACACGGTTGTCACCCTCCTTGCACAGCCCTTCAGGTGGGTCTGTCCTGCTCCCTGCTGTGCTGGGATGCCCTTTTTCCTGCAGCACCTCAAAGAAGGGAAGGTAGCATGGCACAGCCATTTCATGGGCCCCGACCTGCTTGGGTTCCTCAGCCTCTTGGCACACTGAGGAATAAGAAACCCGAGAGCAGAGTTGGCCTCTGCTTTTCAGCGGCTCTCACCCTGGCACGTTAGGAAACAGGAAAATCTGCCTTTGCTGAAATTCTTTTCCATGAGCACTTTTCTTGCAGAGAGGGGGAACAAGAAGCCTGGTAGCTGACTTGTGCCCACTCCTCACTGCCACAATGGGGCTGTGTGCACCTCTGGCTTGCAGTCTTCCCTCCTTACACTGTTATTTTCTGTTAGTTGTCCATTGTCCCTGCCATGATATGACTGGTTTTCGTTGGTGTGGATTCTTGGGGTGAAGAGATGCCTGTTGGCAGAGTACCTCCTGTCCTTCAGGCGTGTTCAGCAGTAGATAACAGGCTGTTTTAGTTCCAAATCCAAGCCACAGCACCGTATGTGCTGCTGTGAGGCAAGTGAACTCCGTGACAGGTGGAGGAAATGTTCCTGTAGCTTTTACCTGTGTCACCCATGAAATGTGGGACCGTGACAGAGCAAATGGCAGCAGTGGCTGCTGGAATTGGGGAGGCAGGTTTCACCTGAGACCCTGGGGTGTTTCAGGCAGGTCCTGCTCTGTTCATGAGCTCTCCAGGTCTCTCAGACAGCAATTGTTGCTGGATTTGACTCAGATTAATTCTCCCAGTGTGGCTTTGTTTGAGATGTGTGCTGGAATGAATGCCCCTGCATCCAAAGCCAAGCTGACAGTCATCCAGCAATCCTGGAAGCTGTGCTTGTAGGTTCTTGCATCTCACAGCCTGTAATGCTGTGCCTGAATCCCCCAGGCCATCTGTAAAGCAGGATAGAGCCTTCCCAACCTGGGTGTGTGTCCATCACCTTTCAACGTCCCTCTCAGTGGAGAGAACACTGTTTGGAGGCAGCCTTGCACTTCCAGGGTGCCTCATCTAAGGGAAGAGGCTGAAGTCACAGCACGTGGATTGCTCCCTAAAAGCTTCTGGTTTTCCTCCATTGTAAAAGGGATCAAAGACATTTGCTGCTGACATCCAAACTTAGATGAAATATCCTCAGCCTTCGGATTTTCGTGCTTTTGAAGTAGCTGTAATTGGAACACTTAAAGGAAGATTAAATCCATTCTGGCACAGGATCCAATAGCAAGTGTCACGTGCAAACGTCTCCAGTTCAGAGGTCTGGCTTTTTACTGGGACATGAGCAAATTAAGGGTTGATTGGGCCTCTGGGATTGCTCACAAAACTCTGCCTTTTTCAGCTATAGAAACTTGTAATAAAATTGGGAACCAAGCAGGTTAAACCACAGAAAGGTCCCAAGGGCCTGTAATCACAGCCTCCATTTCTGCCTCTTCTCCTGCCTCCCAGCTCCAAGTGGAAGAGGGCAAGAATTGTCTTGACAGTATTTTTGTGTTTCCCCTTTTGCTCCAGGTTTGCTTCTGGAGACGCCAAGCTGAGCTGCAGCGATGATGACAGGGAGCATTTTCAATTCAAAGACATCAGGGATGGCTTCAGCTCGACCTTTGAGAAGATTGTTGAGTCTGACCTTATGAAAGGGACATACTACAGCAGCCTGGACTCTCTGGATGTCCTCTCCCTCACCGACGAGACCGACAGCTGCGTCAGCTTTGAGGCCCCACTCACCCCACTGATCCAGCAAAGGGCCAAGGAAAGCCCCGAGCTCTTGGAGCAGAAACTGGCAGCCCAGCAGAGAGAAGCCCTTCACCACATGGCTGCTGACAAGCAAGAGCAGGGAGCAGCAAAGCCAGCAGAGGGGGATTTTGGGAGCCCTCTGAGGCACTCTATTACCAGCAGTAGGTCAGAGAATGTGCTGAGCCGGTTGTCCTTGAAGAGTATCCCAAATGGGTTCCACGTGGAGGGGTCGGAGGAAGATGCCACCAAGATCATTAACTCCATCAGGTAAGACAGGGAATTTCTTGGGCAGTGGCTCCTTGTCTTGTGGGATCCCAGTCCAGGAGCAAGGCTCAGTGGATATGTTAGAGATATAGCTGCTCCTTTATCCCTTGTGCTTCCTCTCTTGTGTTGTCGTGGCAGAGACCGAACACCACCAGGAAGAGCTTTGCTGCCTGTAGGTTAGGACTGCACTGGGGACCAAGGTCTCATCCAGTTAGTCCAGCAGGGCTTGTCTGAGTCCTCTCTGTGCTCAAACCCAGGACCCCAAATCACAGGTGAGCTGCAGGATCCTAAGGAGTCCTGTGATCTCAGAAAAGCCAAAGCTCTGCACTTGGTGGTCATGTTGGCTCTGGAGGGCATCACCATCCCTCTGGCTGCTCACAAACCCTGTCTGTCCTTACAGCAGGTGAAGCTGAGGCTCCTCTGGGCAGCCCCCTGACTTGTCTGCCTGACACCTTGGCAGGTTGGGGGCAGTCAGGTGCACTCCCAAACGTGCTCTGAAGTGCAGGGAAACCTCAGGGCTTCATTTAGGACTGCGTACCCCTGTAAAAGCCTCCCTGAAGGTTCTTCTGCCAGCAGTGAGGAGATCAGCAGAGACTTCATCCTCTGCACCAGCTCAGACCCAAACCATCATCCCTGGGAGGCAGCAACTCATCTGTAGAGCACTTCCCTGCACAAGGGAGAGCAACCAGGTCATGGGAGAGCTGGAGCAAGGTTCTGTGTCCAGCTCCCAGGCCTTCAGTGAGTCACACTGATCAAAAATGAATCAATAGGTGCTATAACTGGCCTTGGACAGGAAAATAAAGAGCTGTATCCCCACCTGCATGGTGCCAGCAGGGCTGCTCAGAGTGTTGTCCATGGGAACAGTTGGCCACAAGGCCAGCAGGCAGCTGGGAGAGGAGCAGCCCACCTGTAACAGCAGGTTTGGTGCCAGTCCCGTTGACACCATTTGTACAAGTGCAGTTCCTCCTCCTCTGCAAATAACCTGAACTAAAAAGCATATTATTTATCCCTAAAATTTCCTGAATGTCCACAGCTTGGAAAGAGCTTGGTATCCCTTTCCACACGAGCGGAGAGAGAGGAAGCTTCAGAAGGTGTTGAGGCTGCTTACTTTGATACACCCTCATTACTCAGGGAGAAGTCCCTCTCTCTGCAGCCTTTAATTTGAAATTAAATTGTGCCATTTCACTAGACTTGTCCAATGTCCTGTGGAGACAGATAATGCACAGGTACCCCCAAAATGCCAGGCAGTGGAAGGATTGTAGGAAAAGTTATTTCCAAAGGGGAGAACACTGGACTTAAAGAACATTAGCCTCGACAGTGTTTCAAACACTGAGCCTTGGGAAAGACACATTCCCTGCTCTTCTCAGGGCTTTCATCATCCCTGGATCCCCCCACTGTGGGGGCCCTTAACCATGTCTGCAAGTACTTATCGTTTTCTCCTACCAGGGAGAGTTTCTCTGGAATGCAGGAGAGGAAAACATCTACAGTTATCTCTGGGAAAGGTGCCTCTTCCAGGCAGGAAGGTCTTCCTAAGCGAAATAAAATTTTACAGAAGGGTCTTCTACGCTTGCAGTCCACCTCATAAACATGTGGGTTTTTCATATTTTTTTGGTGAGGACGAGAAGGAATCGAAATGTGGCATTTTTTGGGGGGGTTTCACGGAGTCCCATTGCTGCTCCTTGAGCGTCTCTTGTTCCTGTCCAGCGACGCCAGCCTGAAGGACACCCTGTCAGACTCCGACTCCGACATGGGCAGCACGGAGCAGCTGGACCAGGGCAGCACGGACACGTTGGCCAACGGCTGCAGGGCGGACAGTGAGGCTGCCAAGAGGTTGGCCAAGCGCCTCTACAACCTCGAGGGCTTCAAGCGCTGCGACGTGGCACGGCAGCTCGGGAAAAAGTGAGCGGGGCTGGGGTGGGAGAGGCTGGCAGAGGTGGCAATCTGGAGCACAGTGGTGGGGAGGGTCTGGGGAGCATTGGACAGAGGCAGGAAGGGACGAGCCTGGCTGCTGGATGGGGCTGTTGGAGATCCTTCCAGTTGAAACTGGCCCAATGCCTGTAAAATATGAATCCTACAAGCTGCCTGAGATGCTGGGCATTAGCTGCCACAAGCTGCTGCCCATCGGAACCAAGAGCTTCCCGCCTTTGGTAAGGGCCCAGCAAGACTACAGCAATCCCCAGGATGAAGGTTTTAGGATCCAGACCTGGATCATCCCTGCCAGTCCCCAGGTTTTTCATGTCTGCACCCCAAAATCTTCCTGCTGCAGAACCTCCCAACCCAGTCTGTAAGATGGCAGGAAGGGTTTGCTGGAGAACAACACCAGAGGTCCAAGCACTTCAGCTGGTAGATTTGCCTGGGTAGAGCAGAAGGGAAATAAAAAGTGTTTATTCAAATATTCAAAAGTGGGAGAGTTGCAGAGATTTCTAAGAGACAGAGTAACAGTAATGAGTGTGGCAGTAACAGATTATTTTAGGATGCCAGTGGGTGTGAAGGCACCAATCCCCATCATCCTTTGCCTGGATCAGATATAACCCATGTTGCTGGGATTTTTTTATTTTTTTTTTAGTCCTTGAAATGTCTCCCTCCTGCCCAGATCAGCAGAACACACCTTGTACCTCAGTGAATACCCAACCTTTCAGTACCAAGGGTGGTCTGTGACTTCCTGCTTAGTCCTGGGACAGAAGGAGCCCAGGAATGGTCACCTAGAGAGGCTCTTTGTATCACCTGGCAGCATCCTCATCCTTCTCTTTTGCTGTGGTTCTTGTAGCAGGTGCATTGCTGGTTGCTGCTGCCACCTCAGGTCTAATATCCTTCTCCTTTCTTTCAAATTTGCCATGACAGCTCATTGAGGGGGGGGAAGTTCCAAGCAATGGGTCTCTGAGTCTATTCCTTTGCTAGTTCCTGCCGTCCTCACTCACCCCTGCAACCCTCACACCTTGGGAGGGTGTCGGGTGACCCACATTTGGGAATTCACACAGCCTTTGAAATAAAAGTTTTGTTTTGATCAGCTGGGTTTTGACATCTGAACCATTTCCTGGCATAAGACCTGAACAGAGCTGCAGGCTCTTGTTATGGAGCAGGAAAGGGAGAAGGATGAAGATAGGTGTGTGTTAAGTTGGTCTTTCTCACTTAAGGCAATGTAAGACAAACCTATAGTGGTGGGAGCAGGGTAAGTTTAAGTGATGCTTTGAGGTCAGCTCCGTGTAGGAGGGCTGTGCAAAAAGTGAAATGTCATTTTAAAGCTGTTGAGCTTGTTTTACACCCTTTTTTACTTTGTCAATTTTCTCAAAAACAACAAAACAAAACAGAAAACAACAAAACAAAACACCAAAAGTAAAGTAAACCAAAGCCAAAAACATTCATCATTGTCAAACAAGCAGAAAAGGCTTGATGAAGGTCTACAGAGCTCCTCTTACCTTTCACCTCCATTTGGTGGAGGTCTGTGTGACAGGGCCCCCGGCCAGAGGATGCCAGGCATGTCCCCATGGGAAATGCCTTTCGTGGCCACCAGCCAGAGGATGGCAGGAATGCCCCCATGGGAAATGCCTTGAAAGGCCACCATCCAAAGGATGGCAGGAATGCCCCCATGGGAAATGCCTTCTTGTTCTTAAGGGAATGTCCCTGCGGTGTCTCAGCTGTATGGTGGAAGTGTCACCCATTCCTGCAGGGAGGGCTGGGACTGGCACAGAGAGAGAGGAAGACAATTCCTGAATGAGGAGACCAGAGCAAACACCTAAGCCCACCTTAGTGTGGTCTCACCCTGGCCACTGTTGGCATCCCCTGTCCTGGGACATGTTAACTGGCTCTGGAGCTCAGGGAGAAGATTCCCAACAATGTCACAGACCCCCTGGCTAGACACAGGAGTTTGTGGCTTCCTGGGGGCTGGCTGCCTTCAGGTGAGCTGTGATACTGTCTGGTTCCCTCAGCAGAGCCAGCAGCCCCTGCCTGGAGCTTCTCCAAGCAGAGTTGGACCAAGGGAGGCACACAGGAAGGTGTGATGGGCACCCAGGCTGGGGACTGCTGGCACCACAGCAGCTGGCTCAGACCACTTGTCCTGGGATTCACAAATTCCCTGTGGACTCCTGGCCTTCAGCAAGACCCACGGACTGAGCTGAGCCTGGGCTGCCTCGATTGGGAGCGTGGGGTGAAGGGGAGCTCCCACCCACCTTCATCCTGCCTGGTCTAGTTAGAAATGTAAATTAAGGTGTAGCTCCATGTGTAGGCCATGGAAACATCTCAAAAGCAGTTCAACCCACCCAAAATCTGTGCTGGGTATAGACATGCCAAGTCTTGTTGCTTTAGGAAGCCTTAGGCAAGGCCATTCCTTCAAGCTCAGCTTGAGAGTAAGTGTAGGAGTCAGACACTGCTCTCCCCTGCTGGGGGCTGCAGTGCTGCAGGATGTGGCAGCAACCAAGCAGGTTCCCAGGACACCTGGTAAATGGATGCCCAAACAGAAGGACTCATAGAATCATGGAAAGAATCATAGAGAGGCTTGGGTTAGAAGGGACCTTAAAGCTCATCCAGTTCCAGCCCCCTACCATGGGCAGGGACACCTTACACCAGACCAGGTTGCTGCAAGCCCCGTCCAACCTGGCCTTGGACACTTCCAGGGATGGGGCAGCCACAGCTTCTCTGGGCAACCTGTGCCAGGGCCTCACTACCCTCTCAGGGAAGAATTTCTTCCCAATATCTAATCTAAATCCACCCTCTGGCAGTGTGAAGCCATTCCCCCTTGTCCTGTCACTCCATGCCCTTGTGAAAAGTCCCTCTCCAGCTCTCTTGGAGCCTCTTTAGGCCCTGGAAGGGGCTCTCATGTCTCTCTGGAGCCTTTTCTTCCCCAGACTGAACAACCCCAGCTCTCCCAGCCTGTCTCTGTGGCAGAGGGGCTCCAGCTCTCAGAGCATCTTTGTGGTGTCCTTTGGACCTGCTCCAACAGATCCATGTTCTTCTTGTGCTGAGGACCCCAGACGTGGACACAGTACTCCAGATATGGTCTCACAAGGGCAGAGTAGAAAAGGAAAGACCTTTACTCCTGAGAGACTAAAACAGCCCGTGTGAGGGGGTGACTAGGAGCAAGGAGAGCACTGGCTGGTTCCCAACACTGGCACAGCCAATGCATGAGGTCTTCTGCAGGCTCAGAGCTGAGAGGATCCCAACGGGGGTCTGGGACTTGCTCGGTTCTGCTCACCCTTTACCACAGGGGTGAAGGTGGGATGACATCTCCTTTCACAAACATGTGGTCACCTTCTGCTGTGCAGTTCCAGGACAAGTGGAGAAGTCTCCCCAGGAATCTGGCAGGAATCTGCACACCAGGGACTGTGACACTGCTTCAGACAAATGCTTTGTCCATGGGTCCATGAGGTCGTTCCCACAGCTAGCAATCCCAAAATGATAAGATTGTTTTATGAGTGTGAGGCCTTGCAGCTTCACACAGCTTTGAAACAGTCTCCTGCAAAACCCACAGCATCGATATTCATCTCCTGTCTCTCAAAACTCAGCCTGGAACTCTCCCCTGGAGCTGTCCTGCTGCTCTGCCCGACCCTGCTGTGTGTTGTGCATCCACGCCAGAGGCTTTGCAGCGTCCACCTCACAGCAGAGATGAGATAATGCTGTAGGAAAAGCAATGAATTCTGCTTTAACGCATCTTGGCATGAATTTGGATGTGAAATTCTTAGCAAAACACTTTTCATTTCGTGGGGAGAAGGAAAAGGAATTGTATATGGCAAAGGCTGAGCATGTTGAGACCGTGTCCGATTTCTTGCCCGCTATCATTGATTACTCTTGCACTTCCACGGAGCTGTGTAGGCTCAACAGGCCCATTCTGTCTATAAAGACAACACATCTCCAAGCACCCTTCAAAAACGTGGCAGGGGAATGGTTTCTGGAGAAGCATTCAGGGATGAGCAGGGCCAGAAGCTTGGCTGAGCCCTCCTGCTTCAGTTTCCAGCAGCATCCATCTGCCATGGGAGCAAGGTGCTGTGGTGAGAGGGTGGGATGGGAGCCTAGGTGGAGTGGAGAGCAGGAATATTGCAGTGGGAGGGGGAGACACATTCAGCAGTGGGAGAGAAGTAGGTGTTGGATGAGCACAGGACATCCTTATGGCCTCCTCCTCCTCTTGGATGGTTTGGAAGGAGGCTCTGCCTGGCCAGCAGCACAAGAGGGGTGCAGCAGGGGAGGTGCCTCTCATTCTCAGGTGTCTGGGGCTGCCTGCAGGCATGTTACTGTCCTTTTTAAGCCCAGAGAAAGTCCCCCTGGGTCTGGGGTCACATCTGCAGTGTATTGCTGGGATTGGGCTGGCCAGGAGGCAGCAATCTGCTATTCCTCTTGTGGACAGTGTCTTCTTCCCTGATGAAAGGGCTGACTACTCCCTCTTTAATTACAGCAATGAATTTAGCAAGCTGGTAGCAGAGGAGTATCTCAGCTTCTTTGACTTCACTGGCCTGACCCTTGACAAAGCACTCAGGTGAGCTGGGCTCTGGGATGGATGGAGAAGGGTAGTGGGGATTCCTCCAGGCTTCCCAGCACTGTGGGGGCCTCCCATGTGCTAGGAGCAGCGACTGGAGGGAGCTCCAGGCTGCCATTTGGTTTGGTGTCATGTTTGGCATGAAGTGCTGCTGCCAAAAGTGCACTTCAAGGGGAGGGTCCCCAACCTGCTCCCCCATGGTGGAGAGCAGCTTTCCCAGGAATCCCATCCCATACAAAATCAGACCAAGTGGGAGCAACTTCTTCCCTCAGGACGGGCAACCTGTCCTGGTGCCACCGAGCCGGGGGTGGGTCAGACCTCAGCTGGCAGCGTTTCGCTGCACAGCTCAGCACTGGCTCCAGAGACCCCCTGGCATCCCACCTGCAGGGCCTGAAGTGAGGATAAAGGACACCCTTCCCATCTCCCTACTTAGCACGGACACTGCCCAGCAGGCTGATCCATGAGGTCTCTAAGTATCCCTTTCTTCCTGCAGGACGTTCTTGAAGGCATTCCCGCTGATGGGAGAGACGCAGGAGCGGGAGCGGGTACTCATCCATTTCTCACGGCGGTACTGCCAGTGCAACCCGGAGGAGAGCACCTCTGAAGGTACAAATCCCTTTCCCTGGGATCCTGTCCTGACTGTTATCCCTGCCCTGGGAGGGACTGGGGATGCTGGGTGCAGACATTGAGGGGAAGAAGACCTTTCCATGTGGATTGAGAAAAGCTGTTGTCCTGCCCCACACAGGATTTGTGTTCCCCACATCTCCAGCTGTAACACAAAATAGCACAGCTGGGTAAAATTCTGGGCTTGCTGTAGCTGCAGATTTTCTGAGCTACTTTCAGCCTCTCCGCATTATTTCTTAAGTGGATATGGTTTATTCTGACATTTTTAGGTTAATGGTTGGACTTGATGACCTTAAAGGTCTTTTCCAACCTTATGAATTCTATACTTTCACCATCCCTGGAAGTGTTCAGAAGATGTGGCACTTGGAGATATGGTTCAGTGATGAACACAGTGGTGCTGGGTCAACAGTTGGACCTGATGATCTTAGAGGTCTTTTGGTTCTATGATTCCATGGGAAAGTTCATTCCTGTTACACACGTGCGCGCACAAACACACACCCAGACATGAGCATGCCCACGTTGGCACTTACATAAGTGCCTCTACACACCTGCTAACAGGCATCTGGAAATGTCCCCCGCCATGGGTGGAATCAGGCTGCTTCTCTGCTCTGGGCTGCCAGTTATTCCCCCTCCACCCCCTCTCCATGCAGTAGTACCCCATCTTTGCTCAGACCTCCTGCTTGTCTCCACCTCGCAGGCTTCCCAAAGGGCAGCAGTACCTGGTGCCATGTGAACCCTCCAGTCCCTCTGCTAAGCTAACCGGACACTCACTGTTCTCAAAATAGAGTGACCTTTTTGCTTTTGTCAGTGCTATCCCAACAAAATACAGCTTTAGGTTTCACTTCCCTGCGTTTGTGTGATGTTCTCCCCGCAAAGATGAACTTCCCTGGGAAGGGTCCTGCACCTGCAGACATTAAACTGCAGGTGACATTAAACTGCAGGTTGAATTTTCAGCGGCAGTCGCCAGCTGAAATATCCCTCATGCCATGTTCTGACTCCTCTCCAACACTTGCCCTGGAAGCGATCCCTGGTTCTGTTGCATCCACCTCCCAACCCTACAGAGACCAGGGCCATGGGACCTAAATGCCACATCCAGTCGTGTCCTGAACAACTCCAGGGATGGGGACTCCACCACTTCCCTGGGCAGTCCCTTGCAATGTTTAACCACCCTTTCAGTGAAGAAATTCTTCCTGATGTCCAACCTGGACCTCTCCTGGCACAGCTTGAGCTTGTTTCCTCTTGTCCTGTTGCTTGTTACCTGGGAGGAGGGGCCGACCCTGGTTTTTCTCCCAGAGCGTGGTGTCTTGTTATTCCTTTCCTGTACTGATGAAGTCCAGACATGGAAGAACTACATGGTTGTGTTGTGACTCTCAGCTGTGTGAGCTGAGAGAAAAAGTGAGTGCAACTGAGCCAAGGAACAGCGAGAGAATGGCAGGTTTTGGGACACCAGCTCCACCTTGGGGCCATGTGGGACATGATTTACCCAACCAAAGTTATGAAGTAATGCCTAACGTCGGCCCAGAACCTCCCGCAGAGACTTAAAAAGTGCTTTAAAAGAGCTTGGCCTTGAGCATGGAGTGCTCAGGACTTGTCACTGTTCCATACAGCCCCAGGAGCTTAGAGACTGGCAGGGACCGATGGCCAAAGACCTCAGGACAAACCCCTGAAGTCACCATGATCAGCTGGGGCAAACCAGCTCTGTTTGCCATCTGTTTGCCATCTCTGCCCCCTCTGCAGTGACATCAGGACAAAATGGAAATCATGGAATCATAGAAAGGGTTTGAAGGGACCTTAAAGATGGTCTAGTTCATGGAAATGGAGTAAGACTTAGCAGAAAGTCTGGTCTTCAGAAAGCTATTGGCAAAACTGCTTTAAAGACAGTTCCCCGGTGACTGTGTCAGAAAAAGGTAGAGTTTGAGGGAGAAGAGGATGACTTTGTGTTTTTTTAAACTGTCTTACACAGTTGAATGAAACAGGTATTCTTTAAGTTCCTCAGCCGTAGCAACTGGCCTTGGTTCTGCAATAGGGCTGCCAAGACAGCAAACACCACAACTGCCTGGGAAGGGGAGTAATCAGCCATAGCTGTGTGACTGTTGTGTGTTTCAGATGGGATTCACACCCTCACCTGTGCCCTGATGCTGCTAAACACAGACCTGCACGGCCACGTAAGTAGTCCTTGGAGATGTATGCATCCTTTATCCCTTCCCAGTTTAGGGATCTCTTCCCTCATGCTCAGTGTGTTGCTGGAAAATTAAGATAGGTTGGCAGAGAGTACTTGACCTGCTCCAGGGTGAGTTTTGGGTGCCAGGCCCGGATCTGGGGACAGTCCACACTCAAGTGTCACTCCACACTCAGGCCAAAGGCCAATCTCCTGCTGACAGCATTTATCCTGTAGAGGGACAGGCAGTGCAGCTTTCTCCCCAGGACCTGTTGCGCACATCAGCCCTGTCCTGGGAACTCTCACTGGGGTCTTCCCACCATTCTCTGTTGGTCTGGGAACAGCAGCACCAGTTGTGCTGCAACTTCTTATGCTGCACACACCTGAGGCTCTCCTTGTCCCAGAAACTGCTGCAAGGGGGTCAGCTGTTTCACACAGGTCTAGATTCCATCTTTCCTTCCCAAAATATGAAGTAAGTCCCAGCTGTTACTTTTACTTGTAACAGGAGAATTTCATACCAGAGGGGCCTCTGGACAAAGGGCAGTGTGAGCAGAGCTCAGTGCCCGAAAGAGTGGCTGGAAAAGAGCAGAAGCTGTGAGAAGATCTCTCACCACCTTTTAGAGGCTCTTTCTGGTGGAGTAGGTTGGATTTGTTCTTAAAAGGTCAACCAGAATGTGCAGAGCAGAGGAGAGTGGGAGGAAAAATAACTGCAGGAAGGAGATTAGACCTGTCCCAGGGGTCAGCACTGGGACATTGTGCACCTTTGGAGACCCACTCCCAGCCACAGCTCTGGGAGCCCTGTGCCCTGCTCAGTGCTGAGGTTGAAGGCACTGCTGACCCAGATCCCCTCCTGCTCTCCCGCTTCATAGTGCAGCTGTGGAGCAGCTGTGAGGCTCAAAGGGCTGTGCCCCCTTTCCAGGGGTGGAGGGGCTCCTCAACTCTCAGGTTGACTAAGTACTTTCTTTCATTGCCCTTCTGAGAGCTCAGACCTGGATCTGCAGACTGCCCAGAAGGTGGAGGGGACATGGAAGGGAGCAGGGGAGGAGTTTATTACAGCAGCCTGAGCATGTGGAACCTGCACACCCTTTTTCTGCCCCATGATTTTCAAGGTCATCATCAGGCTCCTCTTCTGCCTCCAGCTGGTAACCCTTTGCTGTCCATCTGCACAGGCTTGCCCTGATTTTCTCTTCATTAGCCTGTAATGAGAGCACAGAAGGCCGTGACTCACCTCTCTTTGTTTCATACTGGTTTATAATCAGGTTTGAGGGGAGCCTTTTTCTGTGGGAGTGGGAAGAGGACACTACATGAGTGCTCTTCACCGATGAGGGCAAAGATGCAAAGGCCACCAGGGCCATCCTGAGGGTCCACCTGGAGACTCTTCCCATAATTACAATACAGATATTGCCCTCATGGCATTGGCAAGGTGTCAGCAGCCAGTGAAGGGAGTTACTGTTTTTTACAGGGGGATCCTGTCCAGATGTGCACTGTGACATCCTTTCCAGATGTGGCCTGCAGCAAGCTGCCTACAGCTGCCGTGGCCTCATCCTCTGGGAACAGGGAGCTATGACCAGAGTCATCCTGGGCACTGGATCCATTCCCACCCACATGGCTCCCAGTAACCCATCTCTGCATTCATCCTTCAGCCAAAATGGTTGGAGCCAAGGAAATATTTCCACCAAAGCATGTCCATTGTGGCAGAAGGCAAACTATGTGACTTCAGTCCAAAATAATCTTATTTAGTCTAGGGCTTTTTTAGGAAAAACCAGATCCCAAGATATGCCTCTGGGAAGACAGACATTACTGAAAAGGCCAAAAAACATACTTAAACCTCCAAAACCTTACCATTTCTATTTTTCATTGACAAGCTGGCTAAGAGGCGTGTTAAGAAGAAATGTTCTCATGATACCTAGGCAAAGAAAAAATACCTTCCTTTTGACCAGGTGTGGAAATGCCTGAGCTTTTCTTTGAAAAAAATCTTCTCTTTATTTTTCTGCATGTGTAACATTAATTTCTTCTTTTCCTTTTCCTCTTTTTCTTTTTTTTTTTTTTAAATTTCCTTCTGCTCCTGGAACCTCTCTTTCTGCTCTTTAACCCTTTACCAGGTGGTAAGTGCAGTCATTCTAGTGTTTTGCTTTGAAGCACTGGCATTTGACTTTTTTTTTCTGTGTTAAAAACAGTAAGGGTTTCTGTTTGTGTGGATTCCTAAGTGATTGTGCAGTGTTCTTCCCTTAGCAAGCCATTAGCAGCTGATATGCATCCCATGAAATATTCCCGGTGTAAAGGAACATCCATAAACTGTACTTGGGAATGTGTGATTTGATCTGCCGGCCCTTCTAGTTAAAGGCGCTGCCATAATATTCCATATCACTTTTAGTTTTGTTTCCTTTTTTCAATCTTGTGTGTGTATGTGTGTATTGCAGTGTTTTACTGTGCATTGCCAGAGTGGGAAGTTCCTTTGGGGAGGAAAGGGGGGTCGATGTGTCTCTGTAAATGGGCAGTTCCCCACAGCAGTGCCCCTGGAATGCTCTAGTTCAGAATTCCAGCGGTGACCGTGACACTCACACTGAGTCCAGGCCTGAAGGTAACAATGCTGGCTTTAAAACAGGAGATTTGCACCTGCCCTTAGCCCTGCTGATTTTCTACCACAGGTGCACTCAGACCCTGTTTCCAAACTGCCCAGAAAACTTGCTGTCTTTAAAATGAGACATTCCCCATTTGTGGAAGCACCTAGAGTTGGTGTGTAAAGCCAGCAGTCACTAAACATTCCAAGCCCTGTAGTATAAGCCACGTTGTTGCAACCCTCTGCCTCGCCCTGCTGATGCTGTTTGAGCTCCAGGAGATCTGATGGCAAAGTAAGAACTGCCCTGCCCCATCTCTGCCCCATGGAGGCACGGCTTTGGGATGTCTCCTTCTCCACTGTCAGTGTTTTCCTTCCTGGCCGTGAAAGGACAGTGACAAATCAACACCTGTGCATCAGCAGCACTTGTGGCGTACATTTTGGTACTTTGGCAAAGCCCAGCTTCTAGAGTCATGTTGTGATTTGTTCAAAAAGCAGGTCAGCAGTTCTCACGGCCACCAAACAAAGCTTGACATGGGATCCTGACTCTATGTATGTCCATCATTAATCTTACAAACCCTGTGATCCCCTCCTTAAGCCAAGCTCACAGGTTGGTGTTGGCACTACTGCTGTGTTAGTGGCAGCAGGAGAGCTGAAGAGCTCTGAGGTATGAGCAGCCACTGGCATCACCTGCAGAGTGCCACCAGCCTGCCCACAGCAGGTTTATGTGGCCCAGGGCTCATTGGTTCCCTGCAGTGAGGTGATTTTGTTCCTGCAGCCTAGAACACCTCCACTACCTTGGTCCCATCAGCACAGTGAGCCCTGACTTCATGCTGGAGCAGAAATGGAGTTGCCTGGGTGTTTTCCCCTGGAGAAGAATATTTGGGAGAGGTCAAAGGGCCTGAGTGGAAGCAGGACCTGCTAAGGGTGTGGGGTGCTCATGCTGGGGAGCTCTGGAGATTTGCTGCACTCACTACTTTGAGCTGAGAGGTTTGATTCCTGGGGCCTCCAGCCCAGAAGCTCAAGTGATTTAACACCTCACAGAGGAAATGCTGGGAGAGCACTCCAGCAGCCACCCTTCACACCTTCTAGGTCCCGGAAACCTGCTTCTCCTCATGGGGCTCTCTCATGGCATCTGCTTTTCTCACTGAGCACCCAGCTCCATACTCACCTGCACACACTCCTAATGCTGGGATTTGGCAACAAGGAATGCCAGGCTACAGGCCAGAGTATTCTGGAGGTGGATGGAGCCATCCTGGACACTTCAGGATCCTCTTGGGTGAGCCAGGTCAGCAGCAGATGGCTGAGGCCAGGAGGAGGCAAGAACCCGAGTGTAAACAGGGGAGTTACACTGGCTTGAGATGATGGAATGGCAGAATTAGCTCTGTCTGTCTGCCACCAGATCAGTCTCATCCTTGGGGCTGTCCCATGCAGGGCTAGGGGTCAGAATTCAATGATCCTTGTGGGTCCCGTCCAGCTCAGGATATTCTATGACTGTCATGCACCTTGTCTCTGCCTCCCTGCATTCCCATACAGTGTCTGCACCCATCCACTCTGCCCATCCATTCCCAAACTGTCTCTAGCCATCCATCTAAGTATCCAGCCCTTCTCAGCTATTTAATCCACTGTTTAATCCACTCCCCATCCAGCACGCCATGGTGCTCTCTCATGCTCTGACTGGTTTCTTATGCTTTGCTGCATGGCCTGGAGCAAGCAAAGGTGGGACAAAGTTCTTTTCTGCCAGGGGAACATATCAGGAATAGTAGCTATGCGTGGCTGTGAAACAGCCTCTGTAACTTGTTCTGTTCCTGGTAAGTGACTGATGTACTTACAAAATGCCCCCATCTATGTCAGGCTGGACAGGAATGAAGCTCTCCCTGCTCAGAGGTCCCAGTTCAGCAAGAGATGTAGAACATCTGAGCCCTGAGTTTTGAGGTGTGTGAACACATTCCCCTGAGGACTACGTCCCCTTGTGATGACCTTGTTGAATCTGAACGTGCTGTGTAAGACACTCCACTGCACCCTCGGAGTTACCCTTTCCGGGGTTTTCCTGGGATCCCACATACTTGCTAAATAGTGCTTGCAGTGTTTGAAAGCTCAGGCAGTCCCTGGTGCTGATGCTGTTGATAATGAGGCACTTGTGATCACGGAGTCATTTCTTTGCAACAGAAGCTGCAAAGCCTTTGTCCTGGGGTGATTTTTTTTTGTTCTCTCTGCTCAGCTGGTGTTGATGTGGAGGCACTTGCAGGGCTTTGTGTTTGAGTGGCTGGCTCCAGCCCACTTCTCAAAGCAGCAAGGGTTAAGAAGTGTTTAAATATTGCTGACATGAGGTTTTATTGCATCAGGGCCACCCCAGCATCCCGTGCTGACAGCCAGCCTCAATCCTGCCCCTGCCCCTGCAGTGCTTCAACAAGGTGATTCCCAGTATTCCCATCCTTGCTGGACCTTTCTCATTACCTGTTCTGGTTCTCAGGGAAAGGCTATATTTTCAATAGGCTGCATTTCCACAGTGTGGCTGCTGTCTCAGGTGAGCTCAGAGATGGTCTTGCACTAGAGAAAGAAACAGAATAAAAAGAAAGCCATCCCTTGGGATGAAGGTATGTCCCAGACATGTACATGAGAAACCCAAAAAAGGGCCTGTGAGGCTGGTAACTTGTGTTATCTCGCTGTATCCGCTCACTTCCAAAAACATGTTGGCCTCTGCATTCAGTGCAGCAAGATCTCTTTGGGCAGAAAGAACAGCGCTGTGCACTCTGCTTCCCTGCCTCAGGGCGGGAGTGGGAGTAGTCACCTTCTCTCTGTAAATCTGGTGCCTCAAGGTCTCAGACAGCACACCTGCCTCACCCCCAAACTTCCCTCCTCATGGAGGTTCCTTGCTGTGTTTTTTAATGTTCTCTTTCACCCTCCTTCCTCTCTCCATCCACACGCTGGGTTTCTCCTTTTTTTTTTGTGGCTGAAATTCACTGGCCAGCAAGCACACAAATCTCTCTTCCCTCTGCTGAGATCCCAGCATGTCTGCAAGGTTTCCTGAGCTCTCCTGCAGCCCATGTGCCCACTGAGCTCTGGCTGGCAGCAGTCTCTGGCTAATGGGGACCGTGGGGCTCCCCGTGATGGCTGAGCTGTGTTGTGCCAACCACATCCCCAGGCACTGCAGCTTTGTAACAGTGCTTTATTCTTCTTTTTCTTGATCTCTCAAGGGTGCCAGCTCATCTGGAGCTGGCACCAGCAGGAGGCATAATTAAGAGTATCAGACAGAGCTGCTCAAAGGCAGCACTTGGCTCCCCATGTAGCCCGAGAGTGTTTGCACACACAGATGACAGGTGGAGGGGGGCCATGGGGAGCTAATCCCAAGGCCTCACTCTTTCCTGATGTTTTCATTTGGGGAGAAGCCTCCAGGTCATCTGCAGTGCACGTTTGTGGGCAGGTTTCTGGTGTCAGTCTCTTTCAAGACAAACGAAGAAAAGCAAAATGCCCCTATTAGTGCCACAGACAGGAACGAAGCTCTCCCTACCCAAAGGTCCCGGTTCTGCAAGATATGTAGAACATCTGAGCCCTGAGTTTTGAGGTGTGCAGACACATTCCTCTGAGGATTATGTGTCCATGTGATGACCTTGCTGAATCTGGCAGGTTTACCTACCATGTGAGAAGACACGCCACAGAGGACACACCTCCTGTATCATCTGCTGCAGCTTCATCCCCTCCCAGTGACCCAGTGACCCTTCCTCTCTGAGCCCCTAAGCAGGACTCTGAGTGCTGTTCTTGGCCATCTTCCCAGTCCTCCTGGATGGCCACCCTGTCCATACCTGGATGTGAAGCGCACCCAGTGTCAGGATGCTGTTGGGATCCTTGGGACCACTGGTGTGACCTCACACTCTCCTCACTAGCTCCATTGTCCACTCCATGCGGTGTCACCCAGAGTCTGTCCTTCACACACTGCAGGGTGTGACATGACCTGGCACTGCAGACATCCATCTTTCTGTTGTGTCATCAGACTCCTTTTTCCAAAGCCTGCAGTTCCCACCAACTCCTCCACACCTCTGTTCCAGCCCTTTGGAGGGGTGGGATTGCAGAGGGAGGCTTGGGAAAAGGGCTGCCTGCCTCAACCCTTGCAGGCTGAGAAGGGACTGGCTATGTTGAATGGTTTGGGAAGGCATATGCCACAGGTGATGAAACCATGATATCAGGGGTGCCAGATGGCCCGGAGGCTTCAGCACCAAATATCCTTGGCGTTAGCTGGTGGTGAGTGTGTTCCGGATTGTGAGATTCTCCCAATGTATGTGCATTGCCCTCTCACCCCACTGCACTCAAATTCATGCAGTACCACCTGGGCCATCTCTTTTTGTAACAGCAATTGAAAATAACATTTTCCATGAAGGACCAGCCTTCCCTTGCCCCGTGCTGGCTGTCTCAGGTGCTGGCACTGCATGCTCCCACAATTTCACACACAGCAGCCTTGGAGCCCCATCCAAGCGTTGCCATTTCAACAGAGTGCTTGCTTTGAGTTTTGAGCCACAGCCCTTGTGCCAGGACCAACCTGGATCACTTAGGAAGCTTGGAACAAGAGCTGGAGAGGCTATTTTCAGGTGTCTTATCCCCACCATTAAAAAAGAGGTCATTTAAACATTTGGCTGCTGGCATGAGCAAATAAAGCAAAGAGCCCAGTAGAAAATCAGATCAGAAGCCCTTTCAGCTTTGAGCTCTTGGGACAAACCCAGGCTTTCAGCACCACATGTAAAATTGTTCTTTGAAAGGCACTGATTAAAGTCAAATCTCTCCACAAGATTAATGAGCTGCTTCTTTGCCTTACAGAACATTGGCAAAAAGATGTCGTGCCAACAGTTCATAGCGAACCTGGACGGGCTGAACGATGGGAAGGACTTCGCAAAGGATTTGCTGAAGGTAACATGATATAAATAGACGTTGGGATACTGTCATTATTATGTCCTGCTGGGACACCCTGAGCCCTTCAATCAGCATTTTCCAGTGCACAATTTTTTCAGGAGAAGAATTGTAGCCCCCGTGGATGTCTCTGCTAAGAGGTCTGTTCCCTGGTGGTGGTTTATCCAGATTTGGGGCATATCTGCCCTCAGAGCATACCAGGGGCCCTTTTCCCCCCAGCAGCTCTGTGATGCACACAGAACAAGGTACCCCCCACCCCCAAATATGACCAATCAGCACTGATACTTCACTTCCATGTAATTAGATGCAGTGCTCCAACACAGCTAATGCAGTACCATGGGATATTGTTTAAACACCCTACTCCACCCCTCCTTGTGGTCAGGGCCACCTCCACATTTGGCTTTCCTAGCCCATTCCTGCTTCTTTTCCAGTACCCCAGGAAAGCCACCAGAATTTTGCACAGGAGGAACTGGAAAAGCTGATCCCAAGGTCATTCATCCCTCCTTTGCTACTCAGTTCAAACCTTCAAATGCTCAGGCTCCTGAGCAAGGTTGGCTGCCAGACCCCCTTGTTGCTGACGTGCTCAGTCCAATACCCAGCGTGGCACACAGACAAAAAGGGGTTTAGCAGGACAGCAGTTGTCCTGGTCATTGGTGAATGCCTCTCCAGGACAGTTCAGCAAGGAAGGGATCTCTCCAGGAACACAGGCAGAGTGTAGAGGAGGAGATGATCTCACAGCCAGACATGACTTCCACGAGAGACACAGCTAATTCCATGTTCTTGTTTCAGACACTATATAACTCCATCAAGAATGAGAAGCTGGAGTGGGCCATGTAAGTATATGCTAAGTATTTTAGAGATAGTGTGTTCTTCCAAGTGTCTGGCAGGTCTTAAGTCAAGTTTTCAGTCCCAGAATATTTCCTGCCAAGCCCTTAAGCACTGAAGTGCCCTCTGTAGGCAAATGGAGTTTGTTTATGGCTTAGACACCAGAGAAGGTGGGGAGGTTGGTGACAGTCTGTGGATCCATGATCTAAAGGAAGGGAATGCCCTCTTTGTTTACTATTACACATATAAAATTCTGGTCCCTCTCCAGGTGCTTCAGGAGTCTTTGCACAAGGAAAGATCTGTGGTTACTTTAGTCACTGAGACTTTCCACCTCTTCCACATAGGTCTGGGGTTTTTTCTGGAAATAGTATCAGAGAATCACTCGGGAGGGAAGGGACTTTATGATATCTCCAGCCCAGCTCCCTCCTCAAAGTATGGTCAGCACTGAGTTCAGATCAGGACTCTCAGGGCTTTGTTCAGTTTGATCCTGTAAACCTCCAAGGACAGAGAACCCACAACCCCTCTGGATCAACAAACCAATATTTAATTATTCTTAGAGTGGCTTTGTTTTCTTGTCTCTGTTGTTTTGCCTTGTGCCCACTGACTCTTGTCCTTCTGCCATGCACCACAGCGAAGAGCCTGGCTTTGTCCTCTCAATAACCCCCTCACACAGGGAAGGCTGCCTGAAGGTCCCCAAATCCACCTCTTTTCCAGACTGAACAAGTCCAGTTCCTTCAGTCACCTCTTATACAGCCCTCGGGTTCCTTGGTGGCCTCAGCTGGACTCTCTCCACCTCATTGATGTTCTTTCCTGTGCTGGAGGCCCAGCACTGTTTGCTGTATCACGATATGATGGAATGAGTGCAGAGCAGGGTATCACTTCTCTTCTCCTCCTCACTGTGCCGCTGTTACACAGCCCAGGATGCTTTTGGCCTCTGTTTCTGCCAGGACACACTGGCTGGCTCCTACTCGCCCTGTTGTTCACCCTCAGCCCCAGTGCAGCCCTGGGGTGCTCCTGGCCCTCTCGGCGTTGGCCCTGTACCTCTCTTTTTTATGTCATCCACAAGCTCAATAAGATGAACTTTGTCTTCCCCTCCAGATCAAAGAAGCCTGGAAACAGCTGACGTGGTGCCTCCCATCACAGGTTCACACAGCACCTTCCTCAGCCCTTGTTCCACTGCTCTGCCACCCACCCCTGCCCAAAGCACAGCCCAGCACCTCAGCGAGGCCCCCCAGCCCCAATGTCTCTTCATTGCTGCTGATGGGAAGCCTGTAACAGACCTGGGATCCTAAGCTAACACTGTGGACATTCCCTTTTTCTCTCTTCCTTTTTCTCTTTCCCTCTCCCTCTTTCCTTTTCCCTTTCCCTTTCCCTTTTGCTTTCCTCCCATCCCCTCCACTTCCCTTTCTTTTCCTGTCCTCATTCATCGCCGACCTCTCTTGTCATGGGACTGAACAGGACCTTCTGGGCCTTTAGCCCCATCACCTGCTCTCTTCCTCATATTATTTTGAGCAGAAAAGCATCTGGAGCTGGTTTGATCCTCCCTCCCTCCTCACCTACCGCGGTCAAGGTTTGCAGAGCAGGAGCCCCCATCGCCTCCCGTGCCTGATGGCAGCAGCTGCTGTTTCCTTCCGCAGCCAGCCCTGGGAAGGCAGAAGTTTCTTAGCGGGTCAGGTACCATCGATGTCCCTTTAAAGCCCATCTTTCCCATCACCTGCGCGTGGGCTCTGTCGCGAGAGGGAGCTCCGAGCTCCGCAGCCGCAGCTGGCAGGATGGTTTATGTAAGGGGAGTTCAGCAGGAGTGCATCCATCTGCCGCTGGATGCGGGCTCTGGTTACACAACGCCTGCCAGCACAGCTCCCTGCTCGGGCACATCCCAGGGATGTCACCCCCCACCGGGTCCCGCTGCAGCATCCAGTCCCCTCCTTCCCTCCTCCACCCACACCACAGTATCCCTGCAACTCCTCACTCCCCCTACACCAGCCTGGGATCAAGAGACCCCTCAGCTCCTCAAGTGCTGAGAGATGCTCCCCGATATGGGATACCTGGGGCAGAAACTCCCTGGCATGATGTGCTCAGGTCAGAGACTCCCTGGCACAGGAGTTCTCTCAGACACCTGGCACTGAGTCACAGCCTGGCACAGGCAGGACCCTCTCCTCCCTGCTTGCCTCTACCTTCTGTCCCTGTCCATCACGGGAAGGAAATGCCCTTGACCACAAATCCCACCAGACAGGCAGGTGTGTGACCATCAGCCCAGCAACACAAAGGACTCTGAGGGGTCCCTCTGGTGCAGCCCAAAGAACTGAGCCCCACTAACTCCCCACCCAGCTGTAGTGTCTGGGCCCCAGGACTCCTGTGGGTGCTGAGGGCTGAGAAATCATCCTTCTCTTCCACAAAGTATCTGATACTTCAGCCATCTGCTTGTGGAGGAGGGCAGTGTGGTGTTTTACTGCTCACATCCCAGCCAGTGGATTCACCTCTGGGTCACTCCTCAGCTGAGGTTTGGTCCCAGTCTGATCTCAACCTAATGTGACCACTCAAGGCATTTAGACATTGACATTTATCACACAGGGCAGAAAGTCCCTGTTTGCTCTTCCTCCTTCTTGCCCCAGGGACACTGGGAACTATCACTTCCCATTCAAGTTCTAGTTTTTATGTGCCAGAGTAGGTTTTACTCTAGACAGGAAGAGACAGGCTCGGTGGAGTCAGTAACACTTTGGTAAGATGCTCAGCTCCTGCTGTTCAAGGCCCAGGACCAGGAGACCTGTGAGGAGAAGCAGTTTTTATGGAAATGACCAGCATCTCTTGCTCTTTGCCAGCTCACCCTGCGGACACAAATGGGGAGCTGATGTATAAGCTGTTCCAGGGTTTGTCTTTTTTTGGTCAAGTGGCTCATATCCCTAATGTCTGCTGAGCTTTTGTTCCTCAGAGATGCAAAGGACATTCCTAAAGGTCCTTCAGTATCTAAGAGGCCGAAGGCACTGCCTTTCAGCAGTTGAGAAATGCTGTTAATACCTGGATTTCAGCAAAAGCTCTCCTTAAGCTCTGGTTTTAGGGCACAGAATCAGAGACTCTCCCTGTGAAATGCTTGTAGTCCTCAGCATGGGGTGTCTGCAGTTTCCTGGTGTTCAGACAAGCCCCCATCCTCTCACCCATCTTGAGTAACCTCAGAGTGGGACCTCCGGAACAGTTACCTGCCACCCACACTCCGCCCAGCTCAGACCACCACCACTGGCACTCTCTGCGTGCATTGTCCCTGCATTTCCTTTCTTTTTCTTTCCCTGACCCACCCCACATCTTCTCCACTCAATCTCTTCTCTGATGTTGTTTCCAAGCGACGAGGACGAGTTGAGGAAATCCCTCTCGGAGCTGGTAGATGACAAATTCGGAGCCAGTGCGAAAAAAGTGACGAGGATTGTTGACAGCAGCAACCCCTTCCTGGACATCCCCCAGGCGCTGAACGCCGTCACCTACAAGCACGGTGTCCTCACCCGCAAAACCCACGCAGACATGGATGGGAAGAGAAGTATGTGTTAATGGGACAGGGGGAGAGGTGCCCCAGGCAGTCCCAGAGCTTTTCCCTACCCTTCTCGCTGGCATGTCCTCACTGCATCCCAGGGAACACAAGAGAGATCCCCTGAAGTGCCAGGACGCAGGGAAAGGAGGGTGTTTGGAGAGATTCGTAGACTCTAATGTTTTCAGGAGGCCTCAGTCTTCCCTTCTCACTAAGGAACCTAACAGTGCC
This sequence comes from Cephalopterus ornatus, assembly GCA_013396775.1. Classification (NCBI taxonomy): domain Eukaryota; kingdom Metazoa; phylum Chordata; class Aves; order Passeriformes; family Cotingidae; genus Cephalopterus; species Cephalopterus ornatus. Next base: position 248,151 of record VZRE01009284.1, read on the forward strand.
TGCCCCACACAGACAGACCTGGTCTTCCATCCTGTTCATGGGCATATTCCCCATCCCCCTCTCTGGGCAATGAGGGTAGGATGTCCTCCCCAGCCCTGGCCTTGGGGACAGTCTGGTCTGCCAAGCTTTGCTCCTGTCCATATCCTGCCATGTGCTGGCTGGGGCACAGAACACCCCATAGCTCTGCTGTCAGCGTATGGGATTACAGGCAAGGTAAAGGAAAAGATATTTGGGAACTGTTAATGAGCAGACATTAATTAAACCTTGGATAATCCCTTTTGCTAATTGATGTGATTGGCTCAGTCACTGCAGCCAATTTAAAGTCTTCACATGAGATTACCACAAAGACCTCCCTTGCTTCCAGCACTTTCTTAATATCCTGTTCTTGGAGGATCAGCTGTCTTATGGTGGTGTGGATGGCTCCCTTCACCTTCCACCCCTCTCCAGCTTCCAGAAAACTCTCTGTCCCCAAGTCCATCAAGGTGGCTGGTGGCAATGCTCCCTCCTCAGTGTAAGAGAAGCTGCTTACCCAGGGTACAGCTGCCCATCTCCCCAGAAGCAGAGGAGGAGTCTCAGGGAATGTCTCTGCTCTACTAGCCTTTAGTCCAAGGAGCACAAACCTGGGCTTAGAGGAGCAGAGACTTCCTGCAGGTGTCCAGTGGTGCCCCTGGACCAGTTCATCTCTGGTGTTGACCTGCTTTGTTCCTGCTGGGAGGCTGCAGAGCCCAGCTACTGTCTCTCAAACACATATCCCTGCAGACAAGCCACTCGTGAGCAAAAGCTTGGAGGTGTATGAGGTCTGGACACCAGTGTGAGCCTGTGGTGGGTCAGGAGAAGGGTTGGGTTTGCCAGGAAGGTCAAGCAGCATCAGCAGGAGCAAACATGTACAATTAAATATTCTTCCTTTTTTAGCTCCCAGAGGAAGAAGAGGTTGGAAGAAATTTTATGCTGTGCTTAAAGGGACCGTCCTTTATTTACAAAAGGTAACCATGGGGGATTATCCCCTTTGCTGTCTCATGCTGTCTCCAAAGCAGTCCTGCTGTCCTAAGCAGGAGACTCATAGGTGCAAGTAGAGGTGAATCCATGCCCTAACACAGGCATGGACATCAGCAGGCCTCCTCCAGAGACCATAGCTGGAGGATGCTCTGATATTTTGTAGTGGTGTTCATGCTAAGGAGACTATTCACAGCCTCAAAAGAGGACCCCGAAGGAAGAAATATGAAAGAGGAAACACTGAGGCAGGATTTCTGCAGAAGTATCCCAGCACGTAGGAGCTGTTGGAGAGGATGAATGAAGAGATGATATGAAATAAGTGAAATAGGATAAGGGTGAGAAATGCAATAAGGAACTGAAGGGGTGGAGCATCTGACCAGTCTTATCCTGCCTGTTGTTTTATTTGCTGGCAGAGATCTGATTATACACAGCTTTATTGAGTCTGATGTAGGAAGCCAGTTGTGATCTTTTTGGGTTTCAGTAAGGACTTTGATACCATCTCTCACAGGATCTTTCTGGACAAACTGTCCAGCCCACAGCTGGATAAACACATCGTGTGGTGGGTGAGCAACTGGCTCATGGGTCGGGCACAAAGGGTGACAGTGACATCAGGCTTGGATTCTCGAAGGGTTTGCTGGAAAGTTTTCTGCAGGAAAATCCGAGGAGACTGGATAGGGGCTCACTTGAATGTGAATCCCAAGCCAGCCCTGCATGCCAAACGTCTGTTCATAATGCAAGAGCATAACCCACTGAACTAGGTCTGAACTACCTGAGCAGCACACGCCGAGCAGTAACCCATTGAACTCACCTTGCTGGAGCAGCACTCCCCGTGGGCAGATGCTCCTACGTATTGCAGCATTATCTCCACAGCAATGAGAGTAAACAAACAGTGGATTACATAAGAAAGGCAGGAAGATCCTCGGGGCAGCACGGAATTATGACTCAGAGCTCGTAGTAGCACACCCCAAAGATTCCTGTGTTTTGCCAGGTCCTATGGCAGATGTCAAAAAGACAAGAGAAATCCGGCAGCAGCGGATGGTAACTTGCAGTGTGGGTTGCCCTTGGTCCAGTGGGGTTTTCAGAGCACTGCCACTCTATCCTGCAGCTGAGAGCCCAAGTCAGCAGCACTCTTCTCACATCTCAGTCCTTGTCTCGTTACAAGTCTCCACGTGGAGTCCACCAAAGAGTCCTTGTGCTGACCACAGGTGATGCTTGAGGATTTGGTACAGAGCTACCACCAGCATTTAATTTTACGACAGTTTTTCTATGGGAAAAAAAAGAAATTTCAATGCTTGCAGGATCTAAATGGATTTTTCACCAAGGACTTCTCTTGGAATGAGTCAGTTGAGAGGGTAAATGTTTCCTCTTGAGTGGAAGAAGAGGGACAGGCATTGATCTCTTCTCTGTGGTGACCAGTGACAGGACCTGAGGGAATGGCCTGAAGTTGTGACAGGGGAAGGTTAGGTTGTATATCAGGAAAAGCTTCTTCCCCCAGAGCGTGGTTGGGCGCTGAACAGGCTCCCCAGGGCACAGCACAAAGGCTGCCAGAGCTCCAGGACTATTTGGACAATATTCTTAGGCACCTGGTGTGACTCTTGGGGATGGTCCTGTGCGGGGCCAGGAGTTGCACTCGATGATCCGTGTGGATCCCTTCTCAGCATATTCTGTCATTATGTGACTGGGAATGAAATACACTTTCAGATTGGAATTTTCTTCCCATGCTGGACCAAAATGCAGTTTACTGAAGGTTTTCTTGACTGCTTTTACAGCAGCGGAAGGAGCTATGACGCTGACACTGAGCGGCATCGCTGCTCCTGGGGCAGAGGAGTTGGAGTTTCTTTGCTGTTTCAAGGCTTGCAGCAATATCCACCCATTAATATAGTTCATTATGTTAGTCCAAGGTGTTCAGGACTTAAAAGACAGTGAGGATGAGACTGACTTGGCACTTAGAAGACCAACATTCTTATCTCAGTGACCTTCAGGAGCAAATAGTTAAGACTGAGGGCTTTCTTTATGGACAAGGGCTGAAGAAGCAAAACACCCAAGATTCGTTTAGGTAATGAGAGTGTCTGATAAATAAGAGCCATGGCTGATGTGTAATTAGTAGGAGGGATTAGAATTGCCAGGAGTGCCTCAAGGGAGCTGCATTTGGAACAACAACAAAAATAAAGCTAAGGAATGTTTGGGCAAAGGATTTGGGCAAAGAAGGGTTTCTTAGTCGCAAGCTGCTTTCAGAGTGAGTTATAGTCCTCTTCACGGGATTCCTTGGGCTGGGCTTGGCTGTAGACTGTGTCTACCAGGCTTACAGAGACAGAACAGAAGGATGAGACCATGAAGACACAGTCTTTTCCCTGTCATTTCCAAACATTCCCGAAGCTAGGAAAGTGGATCCACCTGTCCTGTGGATCCCTGGTGCCATTTCTTGCCTATGGGGTGGTTTGCAGAGCAAAGGAGTTGCACAATACATAAGGAAGCAGTGTGACAGCCTCCAGGATCTCAGCAGAAGATGCCTGCAGATGAACATAAGGTAGAACCTGGCTTGAGCACAAATCACTGGGAAAAGATTTTCTGATGTGAAGATAGAGGAGAAAGTACCTGCTTCCAGACCCACCTGGCTCATGGAGCACAGGTTCAGCCTGTTCTAATTTTTTTGCTCGGACCAAATCAAGGATCTGGGCTTTAATAGTAAACTCCTATAAGTTTCATAGGAAACTGTCCTCCATTTGTATTTGAGGAGCAAGTTGAGTATAAAAAAGAGTGAGAAATAGAGGGAAAGCAGAGAGGAAGGAGGGCCTGGGGAGGCAGATAAAAGGAGGAACAGCCAGACAGAGAGGTGGACATAAAACAGGCAGAAGGGTGGGTGGGTGAACAGGTAGAAGTGGGTCTGACAGAAACAATTCAGGCAGCAGCCATGAACCTGCTGGTGAGGAGATGTCACATGCCATTGACTTGCTGGTGTTAATTGCTGGATCAGCATGTTGGAGCACAGTCTGCTGAAGCAATTGCTTGATCCCCTAAAGGCCTGCAGCACAGTCTTGAGGAAGAAATGCAGGCTTGGGAGCAGGGCACACCTCTCCAGTGCACTAATCTGCTCTGGGCACTGACTCACTCCATGGCCTTTGGCAACTTACTTCACCTCTGTGAAATGGGGATAATAACCCTTAATCACCACACATGGAGGGGTGTTGAGAAGAATGATGGAGAGCTGTAAAGCATGAGATGCTTTTATACAGAGGTACTGGAAAGGGTGCAGGTCTTCCCACAGGTTCTTCCCTTGCAGCCCCCAACCACGAGGGGGTTCCCAGCAAAGCCCTGAGCCACAGATGCTGTTGCAGGCAGGCCCTTGCCAAGATAGTGCTCCTTGGAGAGCCAAGTCCTTGTCAAGACTGGAAAGTGCACAAGGGTTAATATTCCTTATTAAATGGTCTGTTTAGGCTGGTAGATGTGAGGTGAAGAAAAGGAAAAAGCCACTCACAGGCCAGACCATGAGGAATCTCTGTCTCTCCATGTCCATATTCCCATCACTTCCCAGGGCTGCTTCTGAGGCCAAAGGAGAGGGCAGCAGATACATCGGCTCTCTCACCACATCCAGACACCCTACAAAGGCAGGGACAAAATGTAGAGGCCTTTTCTTGACAAAACAAGCTTTGAGATTACTGGTGGATCTCCCACCACCTGCTCACAGGGGTGGGCAGCAGGGGACAGTGGCCCAAAGCCTCCAGGAGCACCACCATGGCCCAAGCTAAGCCCGGGCCAGAGGATGGTCGTGCGTGTTTAAGCAGAGCCTTGGTGCGGCAGGAAAGGCATGTGAGTGGGAAGTCTGCCTACACCATCAACCTCAGAATCTGAAAGGAAATTTAGAGAGATTCTGAAACAAAGTGTGCACGCCTGGGATCAATTCCTGCAGAGGATATCCCCAAAATAGACCCTGGAAAGTGCTGACCCCCACTATCCTACACCTGGAGAAGCAAGGGAAAAATTGACATGCCACCATTCAAGGGCTGGAGGCTAAGGGTAACTGGAATGATGTAGCACAGCATTCCTTTGCCCATCTCCCAGTGACAAGTACCTGTGGGAATGGTGCGGGACACACATGGCAAAAGTTCTAGAGCCCCTTGATACCGAATCAACCTCTTTGCCAGGAAATGTATGGCAGGATAATACCATGGAATAAGGTCAGTGATATGATACAGTGGACAGAACATTGCCTGAAGTTCCTCCAAATGTGATATCATTTATGTTTTAGTATAGATCAGTTTCTTTGAGAGTTAAACCAGAATCTCTTCACTGGAAGTGTCTGTGTTACCATTATGTTTTTGGACACATCTCTTCCTCAGCAGCAGTTTATACACACACTTAAAATTACATCAAAGCTCAGAAAGGGTGTGGGCAAAATACAGAGAAGCTGCTGGAGACTTTGGAGCAGAGCTGATGTGATTTGCTGAAGGGCAATGGGATTATTCTCCAGGGAGAGGCTATGTGGAGTAGGTTACACTGTGGTGTAAGTGCTGGGCACTGTGGTGGCTTCAGACGTGTGAGACATCAGGCAAGCCTTGGGGATGGAGCAGTTAAAGAGTACGCAGACATCCCTCAGCATCACCAGCCATCCACACCATCATGACCACCACAGCCCAGGCACTGGGATGAACCTCCTGGAAGAGTAAGCCCATATAGTGACCTCCAGCACTTTGCACTCCGGCAAACAGGGAGGCAGAAGGTGGAGAGAACCCTCTTCGTTCAACCTCATGCTGATTTATTTGGCCCAGAGTTGGAAAAAGAAGATTTGGCTTTTCCTTACATAGGCACTGAAGCCTGAGAGTCTGAAATCCGTAGAGGCAATACCTGATGATTCCATTCAAGCTGAGGATCTGCCTTAGTCAAAGCACTTTGCAGCTGTGGCAGGTTCCTTGTCATGCACCATTAAGCCGAGTTATTTGTGCTGCATTTTCAGAAAGCTTGAAATTAGAGATCAGCACAGTCAGATTTTTCAGATCCAAAGAGCTTCAGCCATGGAAAAACATCCTGAATTGGGGGATCTCTACAATATAGGAGGCCTGAGCAGCAATGTGTTCCTCAAGCAAGTATTTTTCTCCAAGTGGGGTAATACATTAGGTCCTCACAAGGCAAAGCATTTGTTTTTCTTTGCTGCAAGGCTAATAGTGGAAGATGTCCATGCCTATGGCAGGATGTGGAATGAGATGGTCTTTAAGGACCCTTCCAACCCAAACCATTCTGTGATTCTATGATTCTGTGAAGCTACAGCACCAGGGCAAGGTGCTCACTGATACCCACTGTGGACAGGGAATTGCACCCCAGCTCGAGCTCTGAGCTGTGGGGGCAGCTCCGCAGAACCCTGGCCCTGCCTTGTGCCTTCCCATGAAGCCTCAGGCGTGTGCCACGTTAGAGATAACTATTGCTAATTATGTTTGAAACTTTCATCTCCTTCTTCACATCTTCCCAGTGAACTTAATGATGGAAGCCGTTGCCAGATGTTAATTATTATCATTATCAGCTCCCAGCATTTACTGTACAAAGCAGCGCTTTTTCCTGGTCCCGGCACTCTGTGATTATAGTGCGGGGAGGGAGAAAGGCAGGTTCATTAAAGCAGCCCGCAAGTGTTAGTGTTGTCATTATCCAATTAACGTTCCTCCTCACAGGATGAATATAAACCTGACAAAGACCTCTCTGAAGTGGATCTGAAGAATGCCATCCGTGTGCACCACGCCTTAGCCACAAAAGCCTCTGACTACAGCAAGAAGTCCAACGTGCTCAAGCTGAAGACAGCTGACTGGAGAGTCTTCCTCTTCCAGGCCCCGTGAGTACCAGCTCTTCCCTGGATGGGCAGCCTGACCTCCAGCCACTGCCAGAGTCCCCCTGACCTGCCCAGGTCAGCACACGCATCAGGGGACAGGGCTGGGGGGAGCAAGGAGCTGAGGGAATGTTCAAAGGACTTGGTCGCAGGCCACAGTTTCTTGGTAGCTTTGTGTCAATCCTGAAGGTCTTTCTCGTCTGTCACCAAGCTGGGCTGAGCAGGATGGGCTGGGGTGAAAAGGGCTGAGAAAAGAGCTCCTCTTGCTAACTTCAATTGGCAGTGGAAGGGAGAAAATCCATGTGGTGCATTGAACTGAGGAGAGGATGGTTCCCCTCATCATCCTTTGATGGGGAAACTGTCAAAAGCTCCTCAGAGAAGGCATCTCAGCCAGGCTTGATCTTCTTCCTTCCTTAGTCCATTGCAGAGGAAAGTTGTGCTGTTCATAAGTGTCAAGTGTGATTGAGTCATCTCTTCTGTCTCATGTTTTTCACATCTTCTGCTGAGAGAGATGACATTGGAAGTTGGGCTGGAGTGCTATCAAGCTGATGATTGACATCTGAATTTTTGCAGCAAAAACCTCTGGGAGGGTTGGAGGAGCAGTGCCTGAACAAATTTGATGAGAGACCCTGGGTAATGTCCCACCAATGACATAACTGAGGGGTCTATTCTCCATGGGACGTCTGTGGTGTGGCTCTTGCTCTCCAAAGAGCAGGACACCCTTGGCCCTGACCTCTCCCCAGCTCCTCAGGAATGCAGTCAGAGCTGATGAGGAAGGCAGGACTGCCAGGACTTTGAGAGACAGACAGCAGCCCTGAAATCATCAGGGCACTGCAGAGGAGCCAAGTATGCAGGATTTCCTGCTGGTCACAACCCAGGGTGGCACGAAGTGGCTTCAAAGCAAAGCCACTGATGTCCCTCCTGAGCATGGGTGGCTCCAGGACTGTTGTGAGCTGGCTGGTCCTGGGTCAGGAGCGTTTACAGACACCCCCTCTCTTCTCCCCTCCTCCATAACAGGAGTAAGGAAGAAATGCTCTCCTGGATCCTGCGAATCAACCTTGTTGCTGCCATTTTCTCTGCTCCAGCCTTCCCAGCTGCAATCTGCTCCATGAAGAAGTTCTGTCGCCCGCTCCTGCCTTCGTCCATGACCAAGCTGTGCCAGGTAATGTGAAAGAACGAGAGATGGAGGGGTACCCAGTGCTCAGCAAGCCCTTCAGCAGGCAGCTCAGGCTGAGCTCATCTGCAGGTCCCCCTGTTGCTGCCTGATGGGCACACTCAGGTGCTCAGGGCAGGAACAGGGGAGTGGAACAGGCGACTTTGGACAGACACGGAAAATCCTGGTGTCGGGCCAACGCTTCCTTTGCAATGACTGTAAACAACCCTACCCACAGCTGCCTGTTTGGCTGTTGGTTCTGGCTTGTTTACTGCTCCTTGCCCATCACATCCCAGCACCTTCCTGTTGCTGGAATTGAAAGAGCTGAATAGCTCCACAGTTGATGCTGCAGAGCCCAACAGCTCTGCAGGCTTATTTTATTTTTATTTTATTTACCTGCAGCCCAGGTTTATTTTATATCACGGCACTCAGAGGCAGCAGCCTCTTGTTTCTTGAGCTGAAAAGCCACAGGTGAAGGGGGAGTCTGAGTCTCACTCAGTAGAGAAGTTTCTGGAAGCAAAGGGAGGGTCCCAGTGCACAAGGCCACAGCTGCCTAAGGCTCAGCTAATGAAAAGCAGCTGCCATCCAAAGAGGAGCTTTTGTTTTCCTGTCCAGGGAAATCCCAACGTGTCTTAGCACCTCCAAAAAGTAGGGACACACTGCCACTGCCCCCCAGCAAAGGGGAGGACAGCCTGAAATGTCAGGGCAGAGATACAGCTACTGTCTACTGAGCCAGATGTGGCCAGATGTCACCTTTCTCAGAGCCCAAATGGGGAGGGTGCTTTTATCTTGAAAAGAGCAGGATGAGCAGCTCTTTGGGACAGTGCTGGTTCTGCCTGGCTGTTAAAGGATGTGGAGCACTTCATGTTTATGATGCTAAAGATGCCCTGATGCCAAAAAAATCCGCCCTTGGCACTTGAGATCCCTGAGGTTTGGACTCACTCAAATATCTGTGTTCCCACTGCTGCTTATCAGATGAATTTGCAAATTCACAGCACACCTTTGGCTCCAGCACAGTAGCTGAGCTTTTGTCCTTGCAGAGAGAGCTCCCACATCCACAGGCAGGCGGTGCACTTGGGTGCTGCACTCCCACATTTTAATACCTGACAACTCTTCTCTCGGCAGGAGGAACAGCTGAGGTCTCATGAAAATAAAATGAAGCAGATTGCAGACGAATTAGCAGAGCATAAATTACATCCTGTAGAGAAGAGCCTCAAGTCAAAAGAGGCTGAGGAATACAGACTCAAAGAACATTACCTAATATTTGAGGTAAAGGAACTTCCATCTTTTTTGTGATAAATGATACCTTGGCTGATTGAGGAGAACTGAGAACTCCGGGGTGGATGCTGTGAGCCTGGGAGAGTGTGAAAGGAGAGAGAAGGATAAGGGCTCCCAAGCTGGATGGGTGTCCTGGGACAGGAGCAAGCCTTGTTTTGCACTGAAGCTAAAAAAAGACATAACAGACATTCCCTCCCCTCTGTGATTTCTAACCAGAGGAGGGGAAAACTGATGAAAGACAGAAAATCTTCCTTTACTGTGCCAAATCTTGACATTTCCTCAGGTCCCCAGTAAGAAAGTGGTTCAGTTCTCAGTGTGCATCAGTCTTTTGCAGCAACATTAATAAAAAGTGAAGAGAATCCCTGGGAGAATTAATCTTGTTTTGCTGCAACAATTTCTGTAAATAAAGCCAAACCCAGCATTACAGCTGATTACAGACTCTTTGAGGATGCGTGTAACTAAGTTTTAGCTCTCTTTAAAGTCTAATAGGCATTTAATTGTGGGAGAAATGGAATATTTTGTTCCAGTGAGAGTTGAGCAAAAGATTCCTGCCACATAGGTGTCAGTGGGAAGGGACTGCTTAAGGCCTCTAGTCTTGCTTCCAGCACGAACTTTGAGTATTCCTAGTCTCAGCCCAGACTAAGTGTGTCATTTAGTGGCCAAGCCTCAGAAATCTCCAAGGATGGAAATATCCCACCTCCTCATGCCAGGGCTGCACCACCCTTTTGAGTAACACCCAGACTCTCCAAAGCCACAGCTTCTGGCTGCTGGTTCCTGTGTCTTCGTACCAACTTTTCAAACACTTGCTGCTGCCTCCCATTTTCCAGACATCTTGTTTGGGATGCCTGCAGAGAAGTCTCCATCCAAGCATTTCTCCGGGCTGCCTTTTCAGTCTGCAAGGAGAAGTTGGCACTTCCAGAGCATAATTCATCTCGTCTGTCTCAAGAGATGTGCTCTTGAAGTGCTCGTTTCTCTGTGCTGACAAAGAAGCCAGTACAGGCTGCCTCTGAGATGTTAAGAGAAAGGATGGGTATTACACAAGTCCTTAAAAAGATCCCATCTAGCACTGGAAGAAGGGATCCAGGCAGAGAGGAGATGCCCCCCTTGATACCGTGCTCTGTGAGGAGCAATGGGGATATAAGTCAGCAGCAACAAGTGAAACAATAACAATAACAAGCAGGAGGATTTGAAGCAATCAAAGGGAACTCCTAAATCAGGAGCAGATCTGTCAGTCTGATTTTGCCCCCAGTATTGTCCTTATATAATCAAAGTGGCAGCCAAGACTTGTGAAGGCAGCTGGAGAGTCTTAAACACACACACAAACACACAGACACATGGACACGTGGACACACGGGCACACAGACATACCCCTTTCAGCACTGGGTTGATCAGTCTTTGCACAGACCAGGCACTGTGCTGTGTTTAAACCTGGGGGGTGTGATTAGTGGGATCCTGACAGTACAGGATGGGTTTTCCTGCAGTAGCAGATGGCATTGCCACACACACAGTGGCTTGTCCCTGTTGCCAGGCTCTCTGTTCCCTCTTTCCCTGCAGAAGAGCCGCTATGAGACGTACATCAACCTGCTGTGCATGAAGATAAAAGTGGGGACAGATGACCTGGAGAGAATTGAGACCAGTTTCTTCAAGGTGGAAGCTGAGGACCTTGCTTTGCGGAAGACACATTCGAGCCCTTCCTTGAGCCAAGGGCACCTGTCCATCAGCTGTAAGGCAGAAAAGGACATTTTAGAGCAGAACACTTAACAAGGAATGTGTGCACAGGGGGATGAACCGGCGATGCTCTGCGCTCCTGGACTAGATTGATGAGCACAATTTTACTTAGGAAATTATACGAGCAAAACCGTAGACATGTATGACATGGGGATTGCTCTAGTGAAAGAAATCAAAGAAGCTTTAGTTGACACTCTCTGACAATGCTCTGGCATTTCAGCATCATCTCTTCTTCATTCCTAACAGCACCAGTGGCTTTTCTTTCCCTCCTGCTGCAGCCTGCACAATAAAGGGATGTGCTGGTTCTTCAAGGGCCAGGTTGCTCTTTTCTCCACCAGCCCTCTCTCTCCGCCTTCCCTCACTGGAGTCCCCACCGGTTCATGGTCACAGTCCCCGGCAGTGCAGGAAACTCAGCCGAGATGACGTGACTGTGGCACCACCAGCGCTCCCAGAGAAGGGCACAGAGGGGCAGGAGCACATCCCTCCCATGAGGGGAGCACCCTTCAGCACGTCGTGACATGAGACGGGTGTCGTGAGCTGATCACTCACCAAGTGAGACGTGTCTCCAATGTGGCACATGGGAACATCATCTGCCTCTGGCAGGAGAGGTCTGGAGTGCCCTCTGTCACCTTATCCTTTTTATATATATATATACATATGAATATATATAAATAAATATATATATATAAGGAAACTCTAACATGGGTTTTTAACCTCAGTGTGCAAGTGAAGGCAAAGCTGACTGGGGAAGTCACTAGGGACATGGAGAGTCTGACCGGCCCAGCAGGATGTTTTAAAAATTGCAGTAGCCTATGTATCTTTTTTTTTTTTCCTTTTTCTCCTTTTTTTCACTCGAATGGAAGTCCCACCTGGCTTTGCTGTGAAACATCGCGCTCCCATTCCTGCTTATTCAGACAAACTGGCCAAATGGCTGCTCATTTGGCAACCACGGAATCCACCACTTTGGGTTCGAGGCACAATTGGAGCTGTGCAGCAGCTCCAGGCAACCTTTGTGTGCAGGAGCGATCCCACCTGCCCATCCCTGCTGGATCCCTCCATCCTGCGATGCACACGCTGTACTCTTTTAAGTGGGGAATTGTGTTTCTGTTCCTTTCTGCTGTCTGTGGTCCAATGATTTGCTGTTGTGCTGAAGTGATTCCTCTGCATTTCAATGCCGTGACTGTCCTCCCACACTTTATTTATTTCACAGTTTAGTTTGGTCCTTTATCTCAGATTGCTTTTCTTTCCCCTCAGTGCATTCACAGTAATCAAGTTCCAGTTTTGAAGGATCTTGTAGCTGCTAATTACAGTCATTTATTGTTTATCTTTTGCAGCATTTTTTTAAACAAACAAAATAAGATTTATTTGGACCTTCAACGTTTGAGAGCCTATGGACTACTGTTTTCCATGATGGTTCATGACACTAAAAACCTCTTCCCAACTTTGTCACCTCTTCTTTTATCTCTGTTTCTTTGTACAGTTTGATAGTTTATTTGAAATGATGCACTAAGAATCATGTAAAAAAAAAGAATAACAATAAAGCTGAATCTGTTGGTAAAGAGAATTAGTCTGAAGCAGAGTTCCACCATGTGCTGGATTGATCCCAGATTTCACAGCACCACAACACCAGGCTGATACAAGTCTCCACCAGCACCTGCTGCACGAAAGCTGGGATTCTATGGACAGAGAGCACCCGAAAAAGGCAATTCCTTTCCACAAGTGGGATACAACCCCACCCATCCTCCTGGGGGCTGAAAGCACTGGCTTGCCTGTGCTTTGGATGGATGACTCACCTCTGGAGCAGGTGTGGACAGATGGGCTGATTTGGGAACACATTCAGGAACTCTTCTCTCCGGCTGGTGCATCCCAGGTGTGTCTGTCCACACGCAGCCTGGAGATTTATGGGAGTAGAAATGTACCAATACCTGCGTTGGGGGTTGGACGTGTTCTGGGGGGAGAGGGGGAGTCCAGAGCTACACTGAGTGGCTCTTTCTGCAAGGCATCATTGCTTTTGTGTCAGGTACTGTACAGACATCCCGTGCGCCAAAGACCTCCAAGATGCTCCTACTCACGTGAAGTGTCTGGTGCCCAGATTCCCACAGTGGAGGTTTGGAGGAAATCTGGACCTAACTCCTCCTCTCCAAAATCCCAGGTATATTTTGTACTTCAGCCTGCCCTTTCTGAGCATCCCTTCCAGCAGGCAGTGACATCTCCAGTGTGTCTGAGCTGCCACCAAGAGCAGCTCAGCCCCCTGGTTGAAGGTGCCGGTCTGCCATCCTCAGCTGGGAGGAGCTTGCAGAGAAAAGCAGGATCTTGCAAAGTCTCCTCTGGGCACCAGGAAAAGGCCTCAAAGCCTTGAGACTCACCACCCCGTGGATGTGGAAGGGGGTGGCAGCTGATGTCAGACTGCACTTGGCAAGACAACTCTGAGGGTAAAACTTGCACTGAGGGTAAAAACTTGCGCTTTACTCTGAGGGTAAAGTTTGCCAAGGGCACAAGTCCTGATCCAGATTCACGCACACGTGCAGGTGTGGTGGGAGCATCTCACCTGCTCAAGGGCACTGAGAACAGCCAAAAATTCCGTGTTTGACCAGTCCACATCCTCAACTTGTGACCTGGAAGAAAAGAGTTTTTCCTCCCTCTTTCCCCCTCTGGAGGTCAAGGACTCAGCCACCCACCACCAAGAGAGAAGAGCAGCATCTCAGAGGGCTTGGGCAGCCACATCCTTTTCTCTTCCTGGAGGTACCCAGATGTGCTTTCTGGCACATCCCCAGCCTGTGCCAGCCCCTCTGGCAGGCACCACGACTGCTCTGGATCTCACACTACCTCACCTGACAGTAGTGGTTCAGCCTGACCACTTCTCCTGGACAGTCCCCCGAAGTCATTTCAGAGGGACTTCTTTGTGGGGGAGGCTTTGTGACCCTGAAGCCAGGATTTGGTATTCCTCTCCTGCTTGTGTCACCCGATCTGTGTCAGCAGAGCAATTCCTTCCCCTCTGGGAAGGGCAGCAAAGGCCTCATACACGCAGAGCAGAGCTGGCAGGAGGCTTCAGTGGCTCCCCCCACCTGTGAAAATCACTGTAAAATATTTACGGCCAAACCCTGGGAATACACATGGTTAGAAATGAGGAGTCTAAAAATAAACCAGCCAGGGGAAAAAGGAGAGAGATACAGGCTTCCTTCAGAGGCAATCAGAGAGAAAATTGAAGTAGCGTAACTGCCTCTAAATATAGCACACAATTATGGGAATCAAGGGGCACGTTTAACAAGAAATCACCACGAAAAAAAAATCCTGAGGCTGCCATGGCTCTGAGCTAGTGATGTCTTAGCAGATGCAGAGCATCAAAAATCCCTGCAATCCATGGAGCAGGGAAGGATCCCCCTGTGCAGGGCAAACCCAGAGCTCCTTTCTGAGGGACTCAGAGAGCAGGAATGCCTGGTGGGGATGAGCTGCATTAAGCACACCCTGAGATTTGGCCACATGGTTGCTCTGCACCTCAGGGTTGCTCTGCACCCCAGCAGGAGACCCAAGAGCTGCACCTTCTTGCAATGCAAATGCTGCTATGCCAGCCTTGGTGGGGACTTCCCCATAATGGAGCTCACAAGCTCACAGATTCTGAGGAGAGCCAGCAGGCAGATCAGACTTGCTTTGGGAACCCAACGGCCCCCCACCTCTCTTTTCTATTTCTCTGTTTTCCCCAGGGATCAGCCTCGGTGATCTCCCACATGTCCCTTCCAAGGGGTCATGTTCTCTCTGTCTGTTCCTGTCCATCTCACTATGCTCCAGGAGCCACCAGAGAGCTAAGATGGGAGATCAAAGGCAAGGAGGAGTTGGAGCATGTCCCCAGAGTAACAGGACAGTGGAGAGCTGCACGGTACTGCTGCCTTCATCCACAAGGCTTGGGCCTGAACAGAAGTGGGGCACGGTGTGTCCAAGGGTTACATGGCAAATGTCACCCCTATCAGGGCTTGACCCTACCACCTTTATCCCTAGTCCTAGACATGTAAGACCTCCTTGGGTGACATGGGCCCCGTGGCAGGAGGGCAAAATCCTTCACCCTTTAACCTTCTGGGAAATCAGTGTTGAGACGCCTTATTGAGGGTGAAGTGCTGAGCCCTCTGTTCTGTCTGGAGTCCCCTCATCACACGTGGTGTGTGTTAGGGGTGGCCTGTGACCCAACAGGGTTAGCTCCAAGGCAATGGGCATCCTGGGGGGGTTTGGAGCAGAAGAAGCCCAGGTTGTAGATGTGATTAGCTGGGCCTTCAGCGTGGGCAGCATCATGAGCACTGGGGGCTTCTCTCACGGCTCTGTGCATTCATAGAATCATAGAATGCTTTAGGTTGGAAGGGGCCTTAAAGATCACCTTGCTGTAACCAGATCATCTAGTTTTGACCAAGCTCATCTAGTTCCAACCTATCCATTCCCACAGGGTTGTCTCAGACCAGTGTGTAGCAGATCCCTCTCCTCCTAGGGGAATTCATCTGGGACTTTTGGGCACCTCCTCATCCCACTGAGCAGGAAGAAGGTAGTGAGATCTGAGGTGGGCTGAGCCATGAGCTCCCCCTCAGGGCCCATGATGCCTGTGAATACACTGTATTGTCAGTGAGTCCCCTACAGGGAGGCTATCCAGAGACACGGACTTGCCATGGAAGAGCTGAAGAAGGGACCTGTTTTGTGGGTGGGCAGTTGTTGCACGTCAGCACAGCACTGGCAGTGTTGGACCCAACACATTTCCACTCTGCTGAAAAAGTCACTGAAATGGGTGCCAGCATGTAGCACATGCCACATATCTTGGCCTCTCTCGGAACAACTAAAAGCTGCCACATTTGGAGTGAAGGAGGATCTCCTGGTGTGCAGCTGGAGAAGGAATGGGATCCACCCAAGACATGTGAGGGTGGTATTCACTCTCCTCAGTGAGTCTCCAGTCCTAAGCCCTGCAGTGATGGTCAAGTTTCCGTGCCTGATAGAAAAACACCTACCTGTGGGTCTCTATGGGCATAAAGATCTTTACTGAACCAGAGCAACATTCATGAGGAAAGGATGAGGGAGCTGGGGCTCTTCAGCCAGAAGAAGGCTCAGGGGGACATTATCGGTGTGTATAAATACCTGATGGGAGGCAGTGAAGAAGAGGGAGCTGGACTCTTCTCAGCAGCGTCCAGTGACAGGACAGGAGGCAATGGGCAGAAAATAAAAAAACAGTAAATACAGTCCAAACACAAGAAGACACTTTTTTGCTTTGAGGGGAACCAAGCACTGACAGAAGTTACCCAGAGAAGTTGTGGTGTTGCCATCCCTGGAGACATTCAAACCGCAACTGGGCACAGGCCTGGGCAACTGGCTCTGGGTGAGCTGGTGTAGCAGGGAATTTGGAAGAAATCTTTTCCAACCTCAGCCAGTCTGTGATTCTGTGGATGGTACCTGTCGCAGCTCCCCATTTGCCCCCAAAGGGCCTGATATTAATGCAGCCCACAGCTTGTTATTTCTTATTTTATTTATAATATAAAAAATGTTCAAGTGTTAAACAGTCGAGAGTTCTGACATTCAGACAATCCAGAGCAAACTTTGACAATCATCTTATGACAAATTAGCAGAGTTTTCTATCTGACCCCATCATGGGTGAGGAATAGAGGGTTTAGTTACTTTATTGCTAAAAGTTAAATGAAATAATACACTGTCAATTGTTGTATTATCTTCTCAGTCACAGCTTCACCATGCATCCAATCTACAGTATCTGAAATGCAAAGGACATGCAGAAGTAAAAATATAAAAAGAAAAAAGTCAGGCTACAATGTAAACAGGTTTGCTGCAGAGAACTGAGGAGAGAGGGGCACTTCCACGGGGGGTGCTCTGCCGCCTGGACACGCAGGACTGTCTCTTTGCGCCACAGAGCCGATGGCCAGAGCTGCTCCGAGTTTGGAAACGCGACGTCCATCGCCGATGGCGGGACGTGACGGTAACAACTTTCTTTACAATACATGGCACGGCGGTAGGGGAGGATCCGCTCGCTGGGCTGCCCCACACGGGGCCCTTCCCAGCCAAGGCAGGGGAGACAAGTGGGGCCAAAAGTGCTCGGGGTCCTGCCAAACCCTGCGGCAGCACAGCCGGCACTGTGGCCAGGGGGAGACACGGTTGTGCCGCACCTTGGGACCACCCTCTGGGTGTCCTCCTGGCAAAGATGTCATGCAGGATGTCACACAGGACACCACAGCCCCCGCAGCCCTACGGCACTGCAGCTACACCGCTCAGCCAAGGGGGTGCCATGGCCAGCACGGCACCGGCACGGCAACGCAGCCACCGGCACCGGGGCTGGACAGAGCCCACCCCCCTGGGAACACCACACAGAGCCTGCCCAGGACGGATTCAGCGACCCGGATTCAACGGTACCTGACAGGGTGTGATCCACCACGGGTGTGATCACACAGGTGTCTGCCTTGCCTGACTACAAACCTGTGCCAACCCAACTCCAGACCCACAGGTGAGATGGCCAAAGGTTGGGAGATACATTGTGAGGGCTGCTGCTGCTGCGTGATTTCATTTTGTCTTCCTACCTGTGTGGCAAAAGAAACGTTATTTCTTGCATTTCAGCACGGTGCTTTTGGGTTTCTTTTTCTTTTGATTTAAGCGAAAATACAAGTATTTTACAGGGCTAGACAGATCCCCGTTAGACATGATAATGGAAATGCTCCCACTCATGTCCTTAATGTGTGTTTAAACAATACTTTAAAGAATAAGATCATTAATAGCAGGGTACGGGGGGGGCAAAGTGGCGAGGCTGTTTTCTTCCAACAGAAGAGCGCCCTTGTGACAGGTTGTCTCCCAAACAAAAATCTATGATCTTAAAAATGCTACTGAAACAGAATCCTCGGCATGAATCCCAGCACTAGCATACAGCAAAAGGCACCACGATAGTTTTGTTTTCTATTTTTAAGTAGTCAAAAATTGGCCCACTTTTCTTTTTTACTTTATTGTTTGTTTTCTTTTCTTCTTCTTTTTTTTTTTTTAATCTTTTTTTTTTTTCTTGGAAGCTGTAAATCAAGACATTACATATAAATAGAGATTCCCTATAAAAAAGTCATTGTCGTTAGCTATTATAAGACAACTTTGCTAAAATGAAAATAAAACATTTTATTTGTTATATTTTTTCCCCCTCTTTTATATAAAATAAAAATATTTATTTTTTGTGGTTTTTGTTTGTTTTTTTGTTCCTGGTTTTGTTTGTTTGTTTGTTTGTTTGTTTTGTCTCGCCTCCCTCCTCGGCCTCCTCCATGCAGTTGTGTCTGCAGGTGCGACGAGTCTGGGAGGTGCCTAGAGAGGATCGGGGTCCGGTTTGGGTGCCACGTGTGCAAGGCTGCTGCGCCCGCTCTCCCCGTGGGCACTGTGTCTGCTGGAGGAATAGTGAGTCCGGCTGTCGCCCGGCCGGTGCAGCGGCGGCGACTCTGTGTGCGCCGCCTCATTGTTCTGAGTGCTTAGGAATGGGGTGCTCTCGGCCACCAGCTCCTCATCAGACTCGCTGTAAGAGGCGCTGCTCAAGGAGAAGGAGTCCCGGACGGCTCTGGCTCTGTGAGGGATGTGCCCGTTCAGTTTGGATTTTTTCCACCGCCTGTTGCTGCTGGCTGTTTTCTTTGGCTGCTCTAGCGCTGTGACGTACTCCTGCGTCGTCTCGTACTCGTCGTCCTCTGTGATGCGGAAGGGGCTGGAGGGAAGGCTCCCCATGCTGTCGTTTAGGTAGGTCTTCCTTTGGTAGTAGCTGTCGTACCTCTGCGTGTCCTGGAAGGGGAGCTGGTAGCGCCGCAGGAGGGGCTGCTGTTCCTCCACGCGGAAGCTGATGGGAGCCGCCGGCGGCAGGGACACGGCGTGCGCCGAGTTGGGGGAGGTGATCTCGAAGGTGGGCACCTGCGTGGTCATCGAGTAGTGGAAGTCAACAGGCGACAGGCGTGCTGGAGTAGTCAGGGCCGACACGTACCTGAAAACACAACACAGCTGTTTAGACACACCAGAAACCCCCCCAAAACCATCAGCTGTGCCCGTGCTTCGCCGACCACCCGGCCCAGGGACTCATGAGGCCTCCAGTGCACCTGCTCCTGGAGCTCCACAACTCCTGAGGAACCAGGAGGAGGGAGCCTGCACTGCTGGGCCAAGGGAAGGTGAGCTGCTGCTTTTAGTGGGCACTAGGGTACCGTGCACTGTGCATCCCCAGACTGCCTGTCCAGAGGGTTTTGGAGCGCAATTCCCACCCTGCATTGCTGAGTCAAGGCTTCGCTGCCTCTCATCTCCCTGCCTTCTGTTCCCTCTGGAGCTGCCAGGCTTCTCTCCAAGCAAGATCCCCAAATTCCCTCCCCCTGCTCAGGCCACAGATAGGGAAAGCCTGGGCATTTCTTACTCTGACTTAGCAAAAATCTTATGTCTCAAAAATGTATCTACCAGTGTCCTATACTTTAGTGACAGCGTCAGTGTGGCCATCCATGTCTAGTCTAGTTCCTCTCCAAACAGCCCTTCCTTTGGCATCACCTCTTTCTAAGGAGCAGCTCTCATTTTCTCTCAATAGTCCCAATGTTGTCTCTGCCGAATTCCATCTGCCCAAGGCTCTCTGGCTAGTCCAGCACCTTTTTACCCGTGTGTTTTGTGAAGTATGAGATCTCTGTAAGAGCTTGGTCAACCTGACTGGACCAGGGGCACGAATGAGAGAGCAGGAGACATTGCCTTTCTCCTCTGCCCCATGAAAAAGTCCCACTGCCTTGAAGGGTAAAACTGCCCAAAAGTGACCATGTGGCTATCCAGTGTCACCTGCAAAGGGCTGAAGCAAGTGTGGAGATGTGCTTCTGCACCACGAGGAACCAAAACATGGGAAGGACAACTGTTACAGCTGCTGATGGTGTCTCAGCCCTGCAGTTGTGCTCCTTGGAAGGCTGGGTCATATCGAGCCCTGTCCCATGACTGTGCAGGACACTGCTCACCAGGGCATCCAGGACTATGCTGAGGACAAATCTTTTCCCCATGTACTTGAGGGCCAGACCCTGCCCGAGCTGCCAGCCCAGCAAGCTGCCCAGGGTGCACTCTCAGCCAGTTTTTCTTTACCAGTTGCTGACTGCAGCCAGGTATTTTACACTCCTGTCATCCCTGTGCTCCAAATCTATGTTGCCACCAGGTGAGCAGGACGCAGCACCAGCTGCTGCCCTTACCACCAGCTGCTGCCCTTACCACAGTGGCCTCCTGGGGTAGTGTCCTCCTCTGGTAGGACAGAGCTGGAGTTTCTCCAGTGCCACCATGGGACTGCTGCTCTAGGGCTGGGAAAGGCAAACACTTTCGCGTTGTGCGACAAGGGCCCAGCTCTACCCTGCTGCACCGTGGTGGCACCAAGCAGTGGGGTCTGACCTCTCGCTGTGGGGTGAGTCCCTCAGGGAATCCACCGAGTCCCGGTACTGCGTCGTGGGCCTCCGCGAGTCCTCGATGCAGAAGGTGGCCCCGCGGCGAGCCCGCGCCTCCACGCACGCAGGACTGTTGCATTTACTGGTTCCCACCGAGGACAGCATTATCCCAGACTGGGAATCTGAAGTCAGACTCTCCGTTCGCTCCAAGCTCCAGGTGTGGCTTTCATGTCTGTGGACAAAACCCCGGGTGGACAGTGAGCAAGGAATCCCCATGGAGCTCCTCTCCAAAGAGCCGCACACAGGCACCGCTCACACTCGGCTCTGCACCTCTGCACTGGCGTCCCCTTTCTCTCTCTCCCTAGGATTTGTCTGGCCAGGGATGCCCAGCTTCCCAACCCTACCTTTGAGTTGCCTTTCTCTGCTACTTCTTGGAGGTATCGTTAGAGGACAAAGAAATCAAACCAGCGCATAGAAGATATTTATCCCACCACTGAATAAATGGCTGGGCTGGGACAGCCTCTGGAGGGAGGCCAGTGCAGTGCTGATCTGTGCTTGCAAACCATTCTGGGTGTGGAGCAACACACTGGCCATGCCAAGGCAAGTCAGCCAAGTTCCTTCTAATGTGCCACCTGCATTGCCAAGTGACAGTCCCTTTGGAATCACTACCGGAGAGGAGCCAGGAGAAGCCACTCAAAATTAGCAGAGCAAAGTGTACCAAAGAGAGATCTGGATGTTCAGTTTCCACTGGTTTATAAAGGATTTTGGCAGCAAAACACTTTCAAGGTGCTAGACAAAAACTATGATATGCTGGCTAGACCTTGCTGAGCACTGAGAGCCCCACCTGTCCTAGTCTTGGGGGAAATAGGACATCCCACAAGGATTCACGAGGGTCACATGGGGCCACCTGCACACTGGGGTCCCACTCACACCATGGCCACCACACTGACCCGTCCATGGCAGAAATACAACACCCCTGAACTCCCAAACTGCACCAGATGGAGCTGTGCCGATGGAGGATTTTGGGTGGGGGTTCGCAGAGGAGAGCAGGCCTCATTAAGACTTCCCAAGAACTTGTTACTTATTGATGACTCCAGGCACATGCTCATTTATAACTTCAAACAGTGTCCTCATTAGAGGCACTGATGGAGTAAAATGGAGCCTGATTACGCCAGTAGTTTGCCTCTGGCATGACTTCAAGAAGCACCTGCTTGCTGCACTTGACTCAGGAAAATTAGGTGGCAGGTAGCCAGGGCCAGAGGCTACGCAAGGTAGGTTCCTCCCCGCAGCTGCCATGTGCTAATGCTGCCCTCCAGGCACACCTTTGCTCTTCAGGAGCTGCCCAGGGGCGGCCCAGGACTTTGGAGCGAGCATGAAAGGCCAGCAAAGTGCAGCTCTGCCAGCACAGGAGCCTCTGCGCACCTGGCTCAAGCTTGCACACACCTATCCAGGGCTGGGCTGCAGAGCATAAATTCAAAAAACCTGGAAAACACACTGTCTAGCTCACGAGGGGTGGGATTTCCCTGGAAAAATCAGTCATTTCCAGCCCATCAAGTCACTCTTGGCTCCCTCTCTACTTGCTGGAGGTCTAGCCAAAGGAATCTGGAAGGAATTCACCTGAAAACCCAAGTGCAATATCTTAAGTTGATCTCGAGTACTTTTTCAACCCTGACTAATGCCTGAACCCTGAGGAAACCTGCTGGGAGCCACCTATGAGCTTTAGCTGAAAGAATTCTAGGATTCCTGGATGAATGGAGACAAACCCATCAGCCTAATGAAGTACATGAGCCAGTCACGCATCAAAGGCAAGGGATCTCCACGGAAAACACCGTCACTTACTGGAAGAAGCACAAGAGCTGAGTAAGAGGAAGAAGTAGAGCATCCAAACTCAAAACAGCATAGGACTTTCTTTAGAGCATTTGAAAGACTTTTCTTAACATCATAAAAATAGGGGAGTCCATTTGCAATTTAAATGCTCTTGAAAACCATGAGAACTTCAGCTTCCAAGCTCTTCCCCTGACAGTTATTTTGAAATGAAAACAAAAAATTCATCTCATCCTGTGTCACAAGAAATATTGGCACTTTCCTGCTAGACCCAATTTTACTGAAAGCCTCAGAAAGACTTCCAGTGAGAGAGGAGCCACCACCTCAGAGTCTGAGATTCTAACACAGCTCTCCGGACTGTGATAAATTGCACAGCAGTAGGGTTTTTTGGTGAAAACCAGTGAGTTCCAAGGCAGACCCTGATTCTAGGGAACTGACCAAAACATTTTGTGGTATTTTGTGTGCTTTGTTTTCCACACAGCAAATACATTCTAAAAATGAAACAGAGAGCCTGTGTGTGCTTAATGAATTATTTCAGATGTCCAGTGTGCTGCAAACACAACTTGCAAAGCCTTTCCTACGTGAATCCTCCTATTTGGGTCTTGAAAAGCATTGGAAGCACAGCTTCATTTCCTCCTGTTTCCCAGCCATGTCAGTGCTGCAGATTCCTGCTGGCACCTCCCTGCAGGTCTAGGATCCCACTTTTCCACACCTCTCACTATCCAGCTGTGCCTGAAAAGACCTGCAGTATAGACATGGCCCACATGAGCCAAACATCAAACAAAAACAGAAAGCGAGATGAAAGGAAAACCTTTTGAATCTCACAGCATCCTAAGACAAACAGCAGGAGAAAGTTCAGGGGAAAATGGTACACATCACCTCTGGCTGGACGTTGGAGTGGCTGTGGAGCAGTGATGAGATGGGGAGCAGGAGTGACTTCCCGAAAAGGTTGTCTCTGTTTCCCTTCGGATCACGTGCTCGGTGGCAGAAACATTCTTAGAAATATACTGTAAAACATGAAGAATCACACAGATAAGCCACCAGTTTGAGAGTGGTGCCACAAAGAAATTTAGCTGGCTTGAACATTTCTGGTGAAATCAGATGAGGACTGGGTGAACCCAGAAGCTCCACAACCTACAGGAAAAGACAAGGAGGATGGAGGCTCTGCTCTGCCCCTTCACTTTGAACACTGGAAAAGGGCTGTGGCACGGGGACTGCAGAAGGGTGTGGAGAGACAAGGGGCTACCCAGTGGTACCATGTGTAGCTACTGAGCAGAGACACATCTGCCCACAGGAGATAACACCAGCAAAAAGAGAAGGATGTGAAATCTGTCAGAGATTCGAGTCCTACAGAAACACCAGGTGTGATCCAAATATTTATGCTGAGATATTCCTTCATCTATCAACCACCACTGCTTCTCACAGGGACATTAAGCTCTCTGCAGGAGGCAGTACTTTGGGGTTAGGGGGCTGTGATTCTTAGAAATTCCCTTTCCCCCTTCCTTCATGGCTGGGATTCATCCTAGCCAAATTTTACCATCCAAAGGGTGACCCAGCAGAGCTTGTAGCTGATTCAGTGGACTCATTTTCCTCAGTACTTCTTGTTTGGCTCTGCCTCCCCCTTCTGTTTTTCTGACCCCTTCCAAGGCCTTGGTCCAGCAAGGCACTTAAACCCCTTGAGTTTATGGAGTTTGACTGAAGTCACAAGAGTGGCTTAGCTGCCCTTCTGGATCCAGTCCTAAAGACTTAAATCATTCTCACTGGCGTCTCATTAGGACATCCCACCTTGCCCAGGACACAACTCCTGGCATGGGCACGGGGGCTGATGGAGTGCTGACCAGATGGTCATGACATGCTTCAGCACAACGTGGCCACCACGTGTAGTGGTTTTGATTCTAGGCCTTCCTTGGTAACCAGGTTGTAACCGAGGAAGTGGCCATGTTCCCAGTATTCCGTACAATTTTTTACATAAACCAGAGTATAAAAAAGAAGGAGGAGAAGACTCTCCTTCTCTTCTCTTCTCTTCCAGTGGACCCGGGAGCAGGTTCTCTGCTGTCGGCTCTGCTCGTGTGGAGGAGTGAGGCCCAGCGAGGCCTTGTGGGCCTTGGGAGGCCGAAGGTGCCGGCGGTCGTTTGGCGTGGTTCTGCTATCTCGAGGAGAGTAGTAAGATCTTCTTTTGCTAGTTCTTTATTGGTTGCTCCCGGGTTTTGATTGTGCATATCTGTTTTGGGTTTTCCCTTTCCCTTTTCCCTTCTGCGGCGAGGTGTTCAGGGTCCCTTTTTTTTCTGTGTACGTAGTATTCTAAGTGTATATAGGTGTAAATACATATATATATATATTTTTATACAGCTTTGGTTTGGTCATTTCAATGTTTTCGGTAGCTTTTCCCTTCTCCCTTTCCCTTGTGTTTCATGGAGGGTGCGTGGGGGGAGGCTGCAAACTGTAAGGTTTGAGCATTCGGCGCGAAAGCCGGATCCAAACCATTACACCACGGCAGCTCCGGTCACTGCCCCGCTGATCCCATTTGTCATCCCGCAAAGTGGGACTTGACGGGATAGCCTAATAAACAGGAAACTTTGGGAACATCTCTCTTAGTGGAAATCAGGGTCACACTTGATTCATCAAAACAAGCCCAAGTGCCCAAATCTCATCCTGTACTTCAAAGTAAAATAACATTTCCCTTCAGATGTCAGTTTTGGAAATGTTTTTATGTGGAATCTCGTCTCTTTGCTCAAGTTTGTTAGTGTTTTGATCCTCATGGGCTTGCACGCAGGTGTGTAAGCACACACACCCATGCCAAATCCCTGGTGGAAAACAACCCACAGGGAGATGGAGACAAAGGGTCTTATCTTACATCGGCCATCTGGATTTCCTCGGGATCCAAACGTGGATGGCTTGGCCCGTTCGCAAGGCTCCGGTTCTGATGGGCAGGGCACATGTTCTGCCTTAAGTGATTATGCATTTGTTTCCTTTGTTTCCTTCAAAACAGAAAACAAAAAGAAAAAATCTATTAGGAAGACTTCTTTCATGGGGCTCTCCTCCCCCAGAGACAGTAGAGAAGGCAAGTCTTAGACACATGGATGTTCCCATGGTGTTTGTGGAAAGCTGCAAACAAGAAGGAACAAGGCATTCAACACTTAACATCTGCTGCTGCTTTTGCAAACAAAAGGTGAACTTTTGTTATCATGGACAATTTGGGAAGCTGGGTCCAGGGTCCCTTTTTCAAGACAAGGTCCAGCCCAATGCAGCGGAGCCAGGGACACCATGGTGCTGGGAGGGGAGGAGAAAGGTGGGGAGAAGGAAAAGGGGGAACAAGTCCTGGCTTGGCCTTGCTGGAAAGGCACTTGACCTGTCCTGCATGAAGGACAAAGTGGCAAAGCCTAGCCATGCCCCTGGCAGGACACCATGTCCCAGGAACAGCCTGAACTGAGATGAGGTGCAGGCTAAGTAGGGAGAAAGGTGCTGTCCGGGCAGGAAAGGCTGGCCATAAAAGAGGTTCCCAAGCCTCTTGTTAAATCAAGATCTCTCCAAAAGTCCCTGCAATGTCCATAGCTGAGCCCACAGCTCCTGCACAACATCTCAGTGGGCTTCAGCTGTTAGAAGGTGAGCCACTGGCTTGGGGCCAGCTTTTCCCAGTGACATAGCATCACCTGGCTGGGCAAAATGATGCTCTTTCAGGGGGTAAGCAGATGGTCCCAGGAAAACATCGTGCTCAGGCACAGCCTGGGAAACGGCTTCACTGGACTCATGCACGAGACCTTCCTGGGAACACCACAGCAGAGCACTTCCTTAAAATAGCATTTGGGTGAAAAGCAGGAGAGTGGGAAGCATGGCCACTGCCACTCACTAACCTCTAGCCAGTTCTTGTCTGTCAGCCACCCATACTCACTTGGTTTTACAGTAAGCTACCACACAGACGATGCCCACCACAAGCAAGGCAACACAGATTCCCGTGATGGTTAAAACTCTCTTCTGGTAGAGCTCTTCTGCTTCTGCAAATGGAGAGAAAGGATCCAGTTACAAGCGGGCTCCAGCACCAGGGGTTGCCTCTGGCTGCACAGGAACCAGCACTGCGTGTGGGTAAGACAGAGCACAGGGCTCGGGCACACCTCCTACCAATCCACTGCCCGTCTAAGAGCTGCCCCAAACCTGAGCCCAGCTGGCCCAACCTCACTCACCCCTCACAAGACCTTCACTCCTTTTGTCTCCCTGCACCTTGGCCCTCTCTCACTTGGTAGCTCACCCCTTTCGAACTCACATTTCTCACTTTCCCTTCTTTTCCCACAGTGACTAATCTGAAAAAGCCCCAGGACTCTCCTCTCTCTTCCACCAGTTCCCCCCTGTGTGGTGCCCTAGTCACCTACCAAGGAAGCCCTCAAGCACCCCCCACTCACCACGAGCACACGTGCCCTGTGATGCCCTGATCACAGGCTCTGCTCTGACGGGCTCAGAATGCCTTTGCCTTGCAGCTGCTGCATGCCCTGGAGCTTGGTGGTGTCCTAGAACCACTGAGCAACAGGCCCCAAAGCATGTAGGTGCTGAAAGGGACATCCTAGAACAGTCAAAAAGCAGCGTGAGGATGGAAAAGTGACAGCACGTTCAACGAAGAAAAGGGAGTGGAGTAATTAGAATACAGTCACCAGTGATGGAATTTTAATGAAACCCTAGGAAGCGATTCATTCCATTGCACCAGGTAGCTCAGAGGCACACACAAAATACAAGCAGCTTGCTGCTGCTTCTCTCAAATGTCACCGTGTGTCATGGGCCGCCTTTCAAACCAGAAAAGTCACTTGGCGTCAAAAACCAGCCCATGCTGGAAGTGAGGTAATTCATTCCCATCAATCAAAGCTCCCAGGAAATGCTTGAATATCACTTGGGAGTGTAACTGAGCTACACCTAGGCAGTAATCCCATGGCAAGGACACCTCTTCCTCCGTGGCTACACCAGAGCAGATGCTCTTCTTGGTGGCATCCAGCAATCTGGTTCTCCAGTTGGATGACCGGAGAAGGATTCAGTGCGCAGCTGCCATGGGTGTTTCAGTTCAGCATCTATCAGTGATGTCCTCGTGCCCCCACACTATGTGTAAATGTTCAAGTTATTGGGGCTTGTGCCTTCTTTAATATTCAGTGAAATATTTATTTCATATAGATCAGTCATCAAGAGTCATGCCATGGCTGCTGTGCTTCACCACACCACTCAAAATACCTTGCATGGATTTTATGAAACCCCCAGTGCTACCAAACACTCAATTACAAAACCAGAAGAGAAACAGGTCTAGGACTGGGACTAGATTTCAGCACAAAAATTGAGGGGGAAGCAGTGAAACCCACCCAGGTAACTGAATGTTTAGAACAATTTCAGCTTGCCATGTTAGGAAGGAAAAAGCATTTTTGGAAGAAAAAAATAAAAAGGCATTAGGAAATCTGTTCATCTCTTTATAAGTCTCAAAATGGGAATGGAGAAAGGTTTGGTGAACAAGGGCTGAGAATGACATGGCATGAAGATGCAAAGCAGAGCTTGCTTGTGGTTATTTTCCCTATAACGGAAATAATGAACCAGGTGGAACTGGAACGGGGAGAGGACCCACTCTGGGGTGAAACACCTCCTTCAATGACGTGCTTCCCTTGTATGGGTGCCCTATTCCAGGCATCAGCAACCATGGCAGACAGGTTTTGTTGCTCTTGCACACCTCTGAGACTGGGATTCTACCAGTGCAGCTCTTTCCTTCAGACAGGAATTTCAGAGATTTTGTATGAATTACAAAAACCAGGTAGGATCACGTCCTGGTTACAGACGGCACTGCGCAAGAATTTTACTACTACTCAGCAAAAACTGCTTTAACAAAAAAAAGAGGCTGGACAGGAGGTCTGTTTTCACCATGGACTCATCCATCAAGCCAATTCTGTCAAAGATTCCTCACCAGCAATCCTTTTTTTGTACAACAACTTTTTTTTCCTAAGCATAAATCATTACTTTTGAATCATGGAGGAGAAATAAAGAGCAAAGTCATCAAAACTATGGTTTCTTGTGTTTTTGTTGGTGTTTTTTGGGTTGTTTTTTTTTGCCTATTACATGACAGAATCCTTCACTCGAGGCTCAAATCCCAGTCTCTGTTCTGGTGATCATGTCAGTATGGGCCCCTGACTCTCACATGTCTGAC
Organism: Cephalopterus ornatus; assembly: GCA_013396775.1. Taxonomy (NCBI): domain Eukaryota; kingdom Metazoa; phylum Chordata; class Aves; order Passeriformes; family Cotingidae; genus Cephalopterus; species Cephalopterus ornatus. The sequence continues at coordinate 276,461 of VZRE01009284.1, forward strand.
TGTGCTGAACCTTCACCTGAATTGCACAGACAATGTTTCAGTTCATCAGAAGCTGTCTTAAGCTGACAGCTCTGCTGTGTGAAGCAGTGAAGTGTGAGGCTGTGCATCACTGCTGCAAACTGAAAATTGAATGACCTGCTGATAGTAATTCAGCTTGGCTCCCAACATCTCATTAAAGCTGACGCTCTATAACAGCACCTTCATGTCGCCCAAAACCATCTCGACAGCGGCGGAAAGGAAATAAGAGAGTGCACACTACAACTCTGTATTTGAGCAGGTGAGATCCTGGAGCAGGACTTGTCCATTTGTGTCTCTATGCTCTACAAACACCACGTCTTCATCAGCAGCATCGTCACTCTACAGCAGCAAACACTATGAACAAACCATGTGGTGCCACACAATGCCGACAGAATCACAGTCCAGCCATGGCGTCACAGCAAGGCATGACAGTGACAGACGAATGACAGAGAAGAGACGACTGCAGACTGGGAACAGGATGTGTGCGGTTCTGTGATGACATTGAGAATGGGTGAGGAAAAGGACAAGAGGTCAACAAAAAAGGGATGTCAAAAATCCTCGATTTTAAAGTTGATTTAAGTGTATTAGCATTAGCAGCACCACTTTCTCTGAGACACCTGACTGCAAAATTCACACGTTCTCTGCAGTGGGGAAGAACTGTCACCAGTCCTGGGGGATCAGGCATGCAAAAACTAGAGGAGATCAGCGTCTCCAGCTTCAGCTAGTGCATGTCGCTCCACCTCAGGGGCCCGAGAGGGCAATTCAGGATCCAGAAGTGAAAAACTGGTGTCCCCATATCTCCAGCAAATGGAATGGAAGCACCTTCTTATGAAGATCTGCTCTGGCTGACACTGTTGGATCAATGATTTTAAGTGATAAATCATAGAATCATCACAGACTCATAGAATGGTTTAGGTTGGAAGGGACCTTAAAGCTCATCTCATTCCAACCCCCTGTGACACTTTCCACTAGGCTGCCCAATCTCTCTACTCTCCTCTGACCAGCCCTCCCTGCTCTTGGCTCGTACACTCCAGGGTAACCTCACCTCAAAGATTTGATTTCCCAAGTGCTTACTCAAAATATAACTTGATTTATTTCTAAAAAAAGACGGAGGAGAATGGAAGGAAAATAATATGATTATGAGCAGCTGGGCAGGAGTGGGGAAATGCCCAAAGGGGATGTTTTTAAATCATTTAGGTTACTGCAGTGTTTTTCCAAGCTTGCCACCTTGGTGCTCAGCATGACACCCTCCACTCTCATGGGGAACTACTGACTTCCCTGGGATTTAGTTTTCTAGACTAACTCATCAAATGCCATCTTTTTTGGAACAATCTCCTCACAGTCAAGAACCAAAAATGAGCCACTAAACTTTGGGAGGAGGAATGGCAAAGCTCGTCCTGACCCTTCGTAGGATCCAGTGGAGGTTAGTGCATGTGGAATGGCAATTTCTATAAAAGCCTTGATCTTCCTAAAATTTGCCTGCCCGTTCCTGGAATACCTGCCCCTGCTGGCAACCTTTTGGATGGACACAAACTCCTGCTTTTCAGTTAAATACATAAAAGCGTGTTGAATGGAGACGTATGGCAATTGTAACATCCTAGTCACGCCACACACACCAGGCTGCTGCTTGGAACAAAGAAAAAAGTGCTGCTAAAAATAAATACACGTGCTTTTTTACAGGTTTACATTTGGAATTTGTGATTTGCTTTGGTTTTGGTTTTGTTTTGCTTTTTTGTTTGTTTTTTTTTCAATCCAAACATCTATCTTGGTGCCAGGGAAGTGAACAGAACAGCTGATTTTTTAATCATCCCATTAAAGCCATAAATATAATGTGGGAAGCTCTTAATGGCTTCTGATTAATAAATGAATGGTTGTTCCATACCCTTTAATTCAAATCCAAGATGCTCTGCCAATGCAGAAAGAAGACAAGGAAGAGAAAGAGAAAAAGAAAAACAGGTCTGTCAGAGAACTCTCAAATACAAACACACACACCGTGCAGTTACAGCAGGTTAGCTTTTGGTAGGCTCAGCAGCAGTCACACAGACACTGTATGCTTCAGAGCATTTCAAATCCCCACCATGTTATGCAAAGAAAGACCCAAACAAATTGCAGTGGAAGTTCATTATGAATTCTTTCAGTTAATTATGAATTCTTTTGAGATGAGCCATGTTTGTTAGTACCTGATATGGAATTCACAGTTTAGGCAGAGGGGAAAAAAAAAAAAAAAAAAAAAAANAGAAGGAAAGGTACACTTGTTCTGAAACAACTCCTGACAGGTCAAAACACATAGAGACTGCAGGAACCTGGGAAAAACCATCCCTTCCCTTTCTACAGGCCAGATCTGCCCTGCACGGGTTCCCACGCCCCTCTGTGCCTGGGGGCTGAGCACCAAAGAGATAGAGATGTGTGGGTGTGTGCCCAGGGCCCCGAGGCTTTGCCAGCCCCATTCTGCTGCCCAATCTGGTCTGGGGTGCACGGTGTCACCGGGCACACGGCCTGTCCACCTCCTGATGGTGTGTCAGTGGCGCCAGCACCGCTCTGGGCAGCTCGGAGCTGCCTCGAACCGCGCATACTGCCAGGGATGAGCTGCCCGGGCAAGGCAACGAGTCCCTCGCAGATCTGAAAGCGAAAATTGCACTGCAAGTTTCCCTCAAGCCTGTGGTCTTCCCAGTTTCACTTCTGCTGTGGTTCTGCGTTGTCTTAAAAACACAAGCATGCTGCAAAAAAATCCCAAATTGCAGCATCTGCTTTCAGGTTAATATTCGTAACGAGTGCGAGATGGCAGTACATCTTGCAGGGACAGTGCTAAGCACAGGAGTTTACCCAAGGAATCAACAACACAGTTATCCAAAACAGGTATCCCGAATTTTAGTCATTTTCCTGGTACAGACCTCTCCTAAAGACAGTTTTTCTTACATAAACATTAAAGTTCTCCATACTTACCACTGTACACAAAAGTGAACTCTGCTGCTCCCAAGCACCATACACACAAGGTTATTTGCAGCTTGAAGATGTCCAGATTTATTTACTATATTTTCCATAGGAACTGCTTTGTGCTGCACAGAAATATTGGCTTTCTTTTGCAATGCTGTTCAAAATTTAGGCAGGAGGGGGAATTATCACTAATCATTATGGAACATGTAAATACGTGTTCTAAAGCAGGTTCTTCTCTTCAAATCAATGCTGATATTTGGGTTGGGGTTTTTTTGGGGGGGGAGTGGGGGAGTGGGAGTTGGGTGGCTTTTTAAAATTTTGTATAATTTAAAGGCCACAAAACCTGGCTGCTCTCTGCTTCACATCTCATATGTGGAAAAAACTCTAAAAACTCTAAAAAAAACCCTCTATGGTGCATTTCACAGGCATTTTGTACAAGTTGCAGTGACATGGGCATAATGTGGTGGGCAGCAGAGAACTGGACAGAATATATTCATCCTAAACCTCTTGGTTATCACATCCAGCCCTGACCTATTCCTGGGTAATTCTGTCATTGCACACACTGTTTCCCCTGACACTGACAAATGCATGCAGAGATACATCAAATTTCAGCTATAAATCTAAGCTGATGGTCCACCTGATAGCTGCATACTGCCTATCCTGCCACATTTCCTCCCTGTTCCAGGATTTACTGCCACATCTTCAGATACAAATGGATGCAATTCAACACATTTTTTCATGACTTTTTGCCTGTGCAAACAGAGATGGTGGGCTTGAGGAGCCTGAGCCTTCACACTGTCCCTCTCACACCAGGACTGTCTTTCATTTGGCTTCCCAACCTCAGATACAGCTGAGATCCCTGGATCTCAGCTACAGGCTCCCCGAGCAGGAGAGAAACCATGCAACCACATAGCAGCTGGAGTGTAGCTGCCTCCCTGTGCCTACAAACCCACCAGCAGCTCTGCAGGTGGAGGAAGCCTTTCCCCAGCCTGTGCTCCTGTATCTGATTCCATGGCTATTCAACACTTCTCCAGCAGCATTTCAGGATACAGACATTGCTCCTCTATCACCCATAGCTGAACACACCAAACAGGGAGTCACTCCCCCCTTCCCATCCCTCGGAGTTACTCCCAGCATGGGCAGGTATTGCCTTCCCTGCTGGCACAGTGAAGGAGGAGACACTTGAAGAGCAGGATGGGATTTGGAGGGTTTATCTTCTCTAAAGAAGAGACTGTTCAAAATAATTCAGCACTGTGCAATCCAGAGAGAGGCTAATGAGGTGGCCTCAGCTCTGCATTCAGCAGAGGGGCATCGTCTTCACCCACACAGTGTGTGCTGATTTCATATCAACAGCATTCCAACTGGTACCAAACACATTTCGAGAAATCAAAATTTTGCTGGAGACAACAATTTATTTTAGTCTGAAATAAAAGATATTTCTGACTGTGCACCATGGTTTAAAGAAGTCTCTTTTACTGTTCTAAGATGTTTATCAGGAAGAGCAATATGTCTTTAAAAGCTTTGGGTAATATTTTCTGCTAGATGGAGAAAATGCTCAGCGTGATTATATAGTCATGAAATCGCCTAGGTTGGAAGGGGTCTTAAAAATCACCTCATTCCAACCCCCTGCCATGGGCAGGGACACCTTACACTAGCCCAGGTTGCTCCAAGCCCCTTCCAACATGGCCTTGGACACTTCCAGGGATGGGGCAGCCACAGCTTCTCTGGGCAACCTGGGCCAGGGCCTCACCACCCTCACAGGGAAAAATTTCTTCCCAGTATCCCATTGTCATTTTGAAGCCCCCTTGTGCTGTCACTCCAGGCCCTTGTAAACAGTCTCTCTCCATCTTCCTTGCAGGCCCCATTCAGGTCCTGGAAGGCCACCCCAAAACCTCTCTTCTCCAGGCTGAACAATCCCAATTCTCTCAGCCTTTCCTCACAGCAGAGCTGCTCCATCGCTCTGATCAGCTTGGTGGCCTCCTCTGGACTTGCTCCAACAGATCTATTCAGGGGTGTCCAGAAACCTTTGGGCAACAGTCCCTTCTGCATCCCTCAACCCCACCAGGAGGAAGCAGGAGGTCCAGGAGGGTCCTCCAGCTCCTCCAGGCAGGGATTCCCTCCACGAAGTGGGGAGGTGTATTGCACCCCAGGCTAGTGGCAGAGGGAGCCTCTGGGACAGCTAAAATGAAATGGATGAATCCCAGCAGTAGAGACAAACTGACAGTGCTGTTTCTCACCATCAGACAAAAGGCAAAGTCCCACATTTACCTCACCTGCAGTGACTTGGTGACTAAGGTTTTGTCTATGATGTATTTTACTTTTTTTAAAAGATGGACAGACAAAAACATTTAATCTAAATATTCTGGTAGGAGTAACACCTCAAGCAGGATGATTCTCACTGATCTGTAGATTTATAAGATGATTAGAAAGGATAAAAGCCTCAGCAAACAGCTGTGAAAAGTGGGCCTGTGCTCACTTGGACTCCAGGTTGTCCAAGAATGTTGATAAGATGTTTAGTTACTGTGCATTATTCCCCCCAAACACACTCTGGAACACAGAGCATGCTCCAAGGCATGAAACAAAGTGGAGAATTGACATCTGAGGGCCAGCAAGAAAATAAATTGATAATAATTTTATTGATAATCAGTTGTACTGACAAGAGAAGCATTTGCAGGACCCTGATCCAAGTCTCTCCCAGTGGGCACAGGGAGCAATGCAAGACAGTGGGACAACGTGGGGACAGAGGACACTGTGCCTGTGTTAAGAACTGGGCAATACATGGAATCTTCAAGCACAGAAAGTCTGTAAACTTTCACTAAACTCCACAGACATTTAGCTTGTCCAGTACTGTAACAATAAAAATAATTTGGTTGGCCTCAAAAATCCAGATACACAACAACAGAGCATTCAAAATCTGCTGTGGGTGAGCATCCAATTAACTTTAGGAGATCCCAAAGGGCAACCTGTACTGCTTCCAGGGGAGAGGAATCATCCTGCTATGAAAAACCACAAACACCCTGTAATTACCCAGCCACACCAAAGTGTAGCCATCACCCTGTAATTTAGTGGCCAGCAGTTATCGTGTCACTGAAGGGAAGCTGCAGAATGTCTGTGGAATTTAAAATGCTGCCAAATATTGGTTTGGGGGTCAGATGAGTAAGAGGTGGAGGAGGAAGCAGAAAGGTAGGTAAAATAAAGTATTGTTTTGCTTATTGCAATCACAGCAGGTAGAAGACTACTACTGAAAAAAAGGAAGTGAACAGAGAAGCTAAAATTCAGATCAAGACCTTCCCAGAAGAGCTTGAAGTGGTTCATTTATCCCTGTGCTCATGAGGACACTTTACCTCAGCATCAGGAGCAAGGTTTCCAAACCTCACCCATCAGAAGGGTCACTTCTCCATGTCAGGGTGATGCCCAACACTCCTCTGGCTCCAGCCTGTGACTTCTGAGTGCAAGGCACCATCCTTCAGAGAAACAAGAAGCCTCTCACCCAATAAACCTACACTGCTCCACTTCCATGGCAATTCAGTCAGAAGCAATGGAGCCAGTTGTGGGAAGAGATTGAAGAGGAAGCTGCTCTTCCAGTGGATGCCTGGAAATCCCGCTCCATGTTTCCAAGCAGACCAGTAGGAAAACTCCAACTATGAATTAAAAATCAATTTATAAAGAAACCACGATTAAATATGGGGTAAAAATGAAGAATATGCTAGATGACATTGTATATGACTGTCAGCTCTATTCCAGGGTGTTTACAGGCAGGCTACAGACTGCAACTTTAATTGGGTCACAAAGTAGAAAAAAGAAAATGTTTCACCAACCAAGATGATGAATGCTATGACATTTGTCCTCCAGATTGGTGATGATTATTTGAGGACATGAATAAACAGCAAAGTTAAGATGAAGTTTGGGTTTCCACAGACAAGAGGCAAGCATAAATATAAAATTTTTCTCCAAATTTCTAACTTGTTCCATAAATCACAAAGGGAAAGAATCCAAATGTGCAGACTTAGGAAGTGTATTAATGTTTGTGCTGACCACTTTTTCAGTATCTCAACCCCATCAGGAGTGAAATAAGTGCCAATGTGTTTCACGAAATCTTTACAACCAGCCAGCCCGAAGCCTGGCAATTTAATAGTAAAATTCCAGGAGGGTTTTGCAGAGACCTGAAAAGCTGCTTGTAGAAGAGAGAATCTTGATCTGACATAAAACAGGCAGCTATGGAATACAGATGCCAGCACAGCTTAAAAAAAAAGGAGTTTCTTAAAAGAAAGGATGAATTTGGACATGCTTGTGTTTTCTGGGAAGAGCTGCAAGCCTATGAAGTGCCTATGAAGGAGACAGCTGCCCACTGGGTGAGTCTCCAGCACCCACTAGAAGCTCTCAGAAAGAATTCCTGATTCTTTTGGATGTTGCTAAACTTTTCATCCAGGTGTGCCAGCAGAGAGGAAAATCTGGATGCAGAGGCTTAGTGGTCCATGGATACCTGTGCTATGGATTCATTCTGGCTGTGGATCAAGAGTTTGATGTGTTCTGTTCTCACTAATGCATGGACAGCCGGACAGAGACACCTGTGACCTGTGACCCTGCAGGTACCACAGTACCAGGAGCTACCCAACAGCTACACCCATGAGTTTGCCTATGGAGACACAGAAATTTGAAGACCTTGATGTGAAAAACATATTAGCAAGAGGATTTAATGACTCATCACCATGAAATAATTCTCTCTCTTCTCATCTACCAGGTCATTCCTCTCTTTTGTGCGGCAATTGCAAACAATCACTGTCCTCTCAGTTCAATGCCATTAACTCTCCTTCAGTCTAAATTACAATTGCTACTACAATTAAATGTTGATTTAATGTCCCTCAGTTATATTGTGCAGCCTCTGTAAGGCTTTCTTCTCCCAGGTTAGTTAAAACCTAAACAACACGATTTCCTAACCCTGATCCATCAGCCAATTCCTTATGTGTGGATGGAGGAGCGTGCACAGAGACCCGCTGAGATCAGTGACATTTCATACTGACAAAAGGCATCAGGACAGGCTTAAGTCAGCACATCCTAAGTCAGGACATCTTTTTCTTCTCAGATATGTGCCTTTCAACTATTTTAATCTGAGCGAGTGAGCAGCTGTTTGCTCTGACATCTCCCCTTCCTTCTGCTGGTAGGTTTTCTGTTTCGATGAGTCTGAGGAAGCCATTTGTCCCCACTGCCCTACAGCTGACCTATGGTAAACAGGACAAAGCTTCTAATTTCCCTGTGACACTTTGCCCACACTTACTAGATGTGGGGTTGCTGATGCCTCAGTGTCCCAGAGCCCTCATCTGCACTGGGTTATTGTCCATCACTGGTGGCAGCTCAAGCCTCACCACTGCAGCACAGAAAAGCTGCACTGCCTCAGATCTCGTTGCAGTGTGAGCCTTGCTCAAAAACAGACCATCAGGGTGGCTCAGACTAACTCAGGCTCAGCCTAAAGGCAGGCTCAGAGAGCTGACACAGCCAGGTACCACAGCTCTGCTCAGAAGTGGCACCTGGCTGGCTCAGAGCAGTGGTACCTGTTCGCACTTCACATCCATTTTCTCAGGTAAGTGGCTGTTTTAGAATGCTTCACTTTTTTTTTCTCCAGTATCTCAACACTTGCCCAAGCTAAAATGTAAAGTCAAAAGCTGACAGGAACCAACTGCTGACTTGAATCACTTGCTTGGATTCTGCTGTTGCAAATTCCTACCAAAAGCAAATTCTATTCATCCAAACAAGGGCTGAGTCGGGACTGGCTGGGGGGTCTCCAAGCCCAATAATACAATTCCTAAAGAGTTCCTCTGTACCAATCTGTCAGAAAACAGCAACAGTGTGTGTGACATGGAAAAAATCTCCAAGTTTAACATTTCCTCTTCATTTTCAAGCAGTGAGGTATACACCCAGCAGGGCTGGCAGTGCTCATAGGGTTGTAACAGTGACATAGAGAAACATCATATGCAAGAAAACCTATCTAAATACACCCAAGTTTCATCTTAATGACTGCAGTGGTCTGGCAGGTGTTCTTGGGCAATCAAAGAAAAACAAACCTCCAGAGCTACCTGTCAAACAGACAAAGACAGCCTGAATTCATGGAGAACTTGGGGAGTTTTACATGAGCAAAATCTGAAAAAGGGTTTAAATTGGAGAGATAGGAAGCTGCTCCCAAAAGGAAGGTACACAACACCTGACATGATACTGGGATGCTGCACCATCTCCATCTGTGGCCCAAATTCAGCAAAGTATCTGCCACACTTTTTCAGAACTGCATTTGCAATTTAGCTCACTGCAAACTCTCCCTCAGCCCTGGGATATACTTACTAAAAGTCATTGTAATATTTATTATTTATATAAATGAATCAGAAGGTTCCAATCTAGGCCTGGAAACCTAAAATACCCCAAATACATTTAAAGCACCACCAATGTAGGTGTCCTTATTTACTATTTAAGTATCAGTCAAATGCTGGCAGTGTTATCAAATCATGAATCAGGACAGAGCTATTTTATTTCCAGTGGAAATGCCTGAACCTCATTTAATCTGTTTCAGCTTTTGACCTGTCAGAACCCATATGGGGTGAAGCACTGAGTGAATTATAGAGCAACAGCAACTTCTACTGTGCCCAAATTATTGATTAAAGTAGAAAGTAAGCATTTGCAGGGTCCACACTCGAGTGAAATGCCTTTCATATTCAGAGAATCAGCAAATTCAGTGCAAGATTTTCTGCAGTGATGCTGCCACTTATATTACCCAACTGTGACCTGAAAGTGAAAACAGCTATAAAAACATATGAATCATCTTCTTACATGAATTTTATCCAAGTTCAGACAGGTAACCTGGATTGTTAAGCTGTTTTTACCTTACTATGCTGTGGTTAAAGCAGAGCTGAGGTAGAAAATGTACACGTGTCAGTTTTAAAGCTGCCATTGTTCCTTTAACACGTGAACAAAATTAAAACAAATCTCAGTCCCTTAAAAAGCTGGATTCTGCAGGCTAGGAAAAAAAAAAATCCACACAGTTTACTCCTGCAATGAATGCTCTGAAAAGGTGTTTTCCTGACAAAAAACTCGTTTGCCCTCCCGTTTTGGTTTTGCAGCACGGTAGCAGTAACGTTTAAGCCAGTTGGACACCACCTTCTGAAACATGACACAAATCAGCTTCACCAGGCGAGCATCCCCGTGGTGTTTGCAGCCAGAGGCCCTGACACAAACGACTCCCAAGTGGGAAGGAAACCCTTCTGCATCCGAGCGTGAAAGATCAAACCAGATCATTTTGTTTTGTCATTCTAGAGAGAGCTTACTTGGATGCTGGAGCCTGGGAGGATAAATCAATGGAGGTTTCAGCTTCGGAAGCCAATTTGGAACAAAAGGCAACGTAAAAACATCGAGCTGTCCCAAGGGCCTCACAAAGTCCATTTGCATTTGTCTGTATGCTCCACGGAAGGGAGTTTAATTCAAGCACTTGCCAGCTATCAGCACGTGCTAATGAGACTCCTGCTATTGCCAGTTCAGGATGGGAACTGCAGGATTCCTCACAAAGCGGTGGGAAAGGGGGACTGGCAATCAAGGAGTCATCCTGAAGAGGCATTTCTCCTCTGGTTCCCACTAATTAAAGCCTCTTTTGTGGCTCTTTTTGGAAAGCCTGTTTTTAAACCCACCACTTGTGGTGGTCCAAGTGGCCGGCATGGAGGCAGGATGGGTCACAGGGAGGGTGACAGCAAGGGTCACAGGATGGGGCACAGCCAGGATCACCGTGGCTGATTTCCTGCACTATGACTGTGCCTCCTTTCAGGTCAGTCCTTACCCAGACCACGATCCCACTGATGCTGGGACACTGTCTGAATAGAGACCCGGGAAAATTATCCACCTTGACCAAAATGTGCTAACGATGTCTATAAGTGAGACCTGTAGGAACTGGAAACTAGAAACTGGGGAGCTTTAAGTGCAAAGTCTATTTACACCTGCTGAATACGTTAAAGCATTGGTCACTGCAGCGAGACACAACCCAATATGCAAGGCTGTCCAACCCCCTAGGAGAGACAGGAACATCTCCATGTCCAGGAGGGATGGAGAACTCCCTGAGATGCCCAGCTGGCAGGTTTAGCCTGTATCCCGCGTGACACTGAGGCGTGGGAAGCCCTGAGGCAGTGGCAGCCACCAGTGTAACCTCTGGGTCACAGACTGTGAAGTGATTTCATTACAGTCACACCCTGGTTGTGATTTCCCACCCTCAAAGAGTGGCAGGAAAACACACATCTCCTGCCCTGCCCAGCACAGTGTCTCGGGACAGCAGTGCTGTCAGGCACAGCTCCACGCACAGCTTGTCTCACACAGCACACCCACCACATAACCCTGGGCCTCGTTTGCCTTTTGCCTGAAAAGAGCAAGCAGAGTTCAGTTCAATCAGAAATGAAAGCAGAGCCCATTCCAACAAACGGGGAGACAACAAGAGCCCCCAGTTCTCCTCTTGGGCACGGTCACAGCTCCTCTTGGGGCCAAGCAGAGCTGGGAGCGCACCAGACAGGGAGAGGGCTCTTGGAGAACAGAAGAACCTGCTTTAAGGACATGACACAGAGCTACGACAACGAGGGAGAGAGAGAAGTAGAAAGAGACATACTGGAGAAGCTGACCATTGCGAAATGCTGACACCGGTCTCCTGTGAATTCGATTGGACACCTACCGGAAGAAAGAAAACCAGAAAGAGAGAAACAAGATAGCAAAATGACACCCAAACAGGCTGAACTGAGGCCCCTTCAGGTCCCTTGCACGGCTTCTATCCATCTGCTCTCAGCATTCACCCTTACCTGCAGCCCTAAGCCCTAGCCCAAAGCTGACATCAACAGCCATCCCTGACTAGACCATTCTACATCCACCGCTGTGCCCGGGAGGTTTTAAGGAGTGTGGTGCATTTTTTGTCTTCAAACATACTTTGCTTAGGATCTGGCATGTACAATCGCAAAGGCAGTTTCTCCAAACATCTCTGTCCGAAGAATCCGTTTGGACATCTGGAGGGGAAAAGGGGAGAAATCACAGAACATGTCTGGCACAGTTCTTGAGGTCAGAAATTAAAAAAAGTGCATTGTGATGAATGGAAAAAAAATAAAGGCTTTACATGTGTATTTACTCTTTGCTTTGCTTTAACCAGGCACCTGCAAACATCAGTATTCCAGCTCTGGTTTTGAGCTGGGCCTTCAGACAGGCACTGAACCCTCCTGCCCTGTCCTGCTCTGCCTGCCTCCTTCCTTCTCACCTGCTAGAAGCACCGGCTGGCAGGAAGACTGAGATGGGCTGGATGCTACTTTCAGAGACTCTGAGGAGCTGCTCTCTAGACAAGACTGGCAAGAGGCACCACAGAACAGTGAGTGGCTGCTCAAGGCGACAGCGAGCGTTGGGTATGGAAAGTGTGTCCCCGTTATCACCCTGGGGGTGTTCCAGGGAAAAGGGGTTATGTGGCAGTTAGAGAGAAAGCATGTGCAGAGTCTCTGTGTTAACAGAGAGAAAGGGACAGAGAAGAAAGCTGAGCCAAAGAGGTGTCACATGCTGTCCAGCTACGAGGCTCTCTCAGGGTACCCCAGCCAATGTCACTTGATGGTCCAGGATGTGCCACTCACGGCCACCAGTTACACACCGGAATGATGCTGCAGTGGCAGGGAAGGTGCCTACAGATGAAGGCCACCAGGCACAGGCACCAGCCCATGAGCATCCCCCCAGCTGAGCCATGTTTTGGGAGCCCAGGGACATGGGCAGGGGCCATGAAGGTGCAGCAGCACCAGGACCCTCTGTGTTGTGTCCCACCACAGCTGCAGGTGGACCTGGCTTGCAATGGGAGCCCAGCCTTGAGTGGTCAAACACTTCTCCCCCAGGCACTTGTCTCTCTCCCTCACTTCACATCTTTCCTTCTGCATTCCTTGGATAGTCCTGCAAAGGACTATCCCCAGCTATCTTGAAGTCCCAGCTGTCACCTTCCTGTCCCACAGCTCACTCCCTTCTCAATCAGCCTCTCCCTTCTCTGACCTTAAGAGGGTTTTATCTTTATAGCATCCTAACATCTGTTTTTCAGCTTCCTAGGGTAAGTGGGGCTGCAGGCTCTGCACCTTATACACGTCAGACATGCCTCAGTCTCAGCTGTCACCCACAAGATCTCGCTGTCCCTCAGTGCTGTCCCTCAGTGCTCTGCAACTGGTCAACGAGGAAGGAACTTAAAGACACTTCAGCAAAGAGCACATCGATCAGAGGCCAAGTCTGAAGTCAGTGGCTCAGCCCCTGGACAGTTCACTGTGAAGCACAGCAAGAGGCCAGAGCAGCCCTGGCAAAGTGTCAGGCAACCTGTCCATGTGCTGGGATGGATCCAGGTCCAAGTCCAGGTTCAGGTTCAGGCTCCATGCAGAACACCTTGATTTTTAGTAGTTGTAACTCATGTTGGACATACACTGACCTGGGTCAGGGGATGGGAGGGAGCACTGGGGGGGTCTCTGCTGTACAGACCAGGGGTGCACCAGCCCACCAGTCAGGCCTGCAAGGATACACGCTCCCAAATGGGAGAGGTGAAACTCAGCTGAGGTCTGGAAAGGGCTTGCGGAGGCATCAATGGCTGAGCATGAGGCAGGACAAGGTGTCAAGATACACCTCTGAATCCTACGTGATCCAAGGAGAAGATACAGCCAGTTAAAGGCTGCATAATCTCTCCATTCCATCTACTGTCCTTCTGCACTTCAACACCTCCACAGCTCCAAACCTGTCCTTTCCTAAAGAATCATTTCCCACTTCTTCAAGGCAGGGTTTTCCAGGTCCAAGGAATATTCCACCTGCTATCCTTCTCACAGAAGTAAGCTTTGGAAAGCCCTGAATGGCCGACCTGGCTTTGACACTTGATTTCTTGCTGGATTTCACTGCAGTTTTGGTAGGCCTGCACTGTGCCAAAAAAACCCAGTCCACCTTCATTGCCCATGACTAAATCTGTTTTTTGTGTTAGACAGCATTTGTTTTTTGGGACACCTCCATGTGGGAGTGTGCTGGGTGACCTCAAGGGCATGGCTCTGCATGAGACAGCACTGAGCTCCCCAGTCAGACACTTCAGCTTCTCAGTTCCCAAGTCACTTCCGAAACTGGAAATTTGACTACCTGATCAGGCAATTATCTTTGAAAAATTCCCTCTCTTTTCTCATTCTCAAATGTTCATCTTGGAGTACAGGAAAGAGAGACATGACCAGCAATGTCATTTCAGCTCCCAGGGAAAGCCCAGCCCAAGGGGTGACCATCAGACATGAGGCCTCTTGACTTTCCCTGTGATGAAGCAGAGGAAGCTGGTTCTGGGAAGTGAAGAAGATGTCCCGCTGGCAATCCAAGAGCACAAACCTGAGGCAGCTTGGGTGGCACATACTCACAAGGGAAGCAGGACTTGGGAGAAACCTCCAAGAGACTGTGCTGGGGTTTGATGAAGGCATCCAAAATAGAAAGTGTCTTCCCAATCCTTTTTGAAGTTTACTCATCTCCACTGACAGAGTCAGAAGCTTATTTACAGTCTTCAAAGGAATCCAGCTTAGCTTGCAACGTGCTTCCTGTTTTGCTGGGATCTGAGATGCCATGTGTGTTGTGAGCACACCAAAGGGCCTCAAGGATGCTGCTGAATGAAGCAAACGTCCCACCCACCCCAAAAAGGGCTGCTTTGTCTGAAAGAGGCTAAAACTGTCTCAGGTGCTAAAAACTTGCTCATCTGCAAGAGGTGAGCCAAGGCTGGAACTCCAGCATGACGCAGGCTGTGTGCCCTTAAGGAAAGACTGAAAATAACAGTGAAAACGGGCGGAAGGAAATAAAAACCCAGAGAAAGAAATTGGTGACACATGAAAAAGCAAAACAGAAAGGTGTCAAAGAAGCTTTGATGCCATGACAGCTACCATATAGCCCATCTTCAGATCTCTGTAGACAGCAGAGTGTGGGTGGGGAGAAGAGCCTCCTAGAAAGAAGGCAGTAGATAACTGTCTTCTCTGTGTCTAGGACAGCTCAGGCTTTTCATCTTTAGTTACCAGTGAATCAGCACCAGGAAAAGTGATAGAAAAAAAGCCCTCAAGAACAGGAGCACCTTCTGTCACCTCCCAAACTAGTGTGCAAACTGTTGAGACACAAGTGCCGCTCTGGTGGACCCAGGTTCTGGCTCCTCATAAGCAAGGCTGCAGGCAGAAACAGTGACCAGGGGATCTTTGAGACCATGCAGTGGTTTTGGTTACTTTCTTTTTAGGTGTCTCTTACTTCTAGACTGATGATTTGTTATTTATCACTGTGGCTCTAGATGTGACTTCTAGGAAAGAAATATCCAGCGTGCATGGCACATGAGTCTCCCAGTCTGGACAGGAAGAGCAATGAACTCTGCAGCAGAATGTGCTGCCAGCGGTAAGGGTTTCTGGGCAGCTCTTCTTCAGTGAGGGACATACTAAAGTCAAGGCTCACCAAAGTTGAGAGCCATGAGATGGTCTTTGATCATGGCACCCTTCTTCCAGCACATTAGACCCCAGGTCAAGAGATTTTGACTGGCTGCCCCAGAAAAACAGAGTCCTTTCTTCTTTGGAAAGCTCTTGCAGAGACTACACGCATGGTGGACTATTCCTGCAAATATAACCTTTGAAGTTTTTTGTCCCCTCACTGCTGTCACAGAGGCCCAATGGGTCTCTCCTCAAAGGCCAAGGGAAAAGGGCAAAGGTGTGTCTGCAGGAACAGTCCTGGGGAAGTAAAAGGCTGCAGCAACCTCTCGCAGACAGCACCTTGTCCCCTCTCCAGCCAGAGTGGAGAACCCCAAAACTGCCCTGGTTTAAATCCATCCCTCTGTGCCTGATTGCCACATCTCAAACTTAGTTGCAAATGCCATTTGTGAAACTGGTCAGGGATTTTTCTGTCTAGATTCTGTTCTCTGTCATTGCTGGAAAATGTCCAATTCTTTGAACTTTGACCTTGAGACCTCAAAAACATCCACAAAGTTTTGCTCTTGGGTTCACGGTGAACTGCAGCGAAATATTTACATGGTAACAAAAATGCAGTAAGATGATTAGCCAAATAAAGCATCTCAAAAAGTACAAACCAAAATGGTTTGAAGGACCCATTTCTATGTTGAGTGCAGAGCACTTATTTCAGAAAATTGAGAAACTTTGACATTTTTATCCTCTATCAGGGCAGAGCAATAATTATTGTTAATTATTATTTGCTACTATGAATTGATAACATCATTATCATAATGTTCCTGCTGGAAGTAAAACTTTTGCTGCCCAGATGTTGATCTAAATATTGCAAGGGTTGGCATATTTCCTTTGCTTCCCTAGATCTTAATTAAAATATGCCCAGTTCGGCAGGTCTCATAAAGCAATCCATGTTACAGAAGAATGTGAATGAGCAGGTGCTTCAAAATAATGGGATAAGGAGAAGCTGTAGCAGAAGGACACAATGCACTGATGTAAGCAAACAGAAAAAAAAAATGTTTCAAGCATGTTGCTTTTTTGTGCAAAAGGCTGAAAAAGAAGACAGTTCTGTCATTGTCCCCTGACCGGTCCCAGATGATCAGGCTCTGGAGAGCCGCAAAAGGCTGGACTCCACAAAATCACTGATGGGAAGAAAAGAAAGCAACCAGAATAAATGCAGAGGCCTTATCCAGAGCAGCTAATCAAGGCATGTTTGCTGTGCAGTGGAGTCCAAACCTCAGGGACATCCACTGCTGGGCTCGGTGAAGGCAACAGGGCTGTGGGCTCTGCTCCGTTGCCTTCCCCGAGCCTTGGTGTTGCAGGATCAGCTTCCACACTCTGATGGGGCTCAAAGGTCTGATATAGCTACATGAGCATTAAACAGGACACACTGAACAGGATGCACAGATGGGCCACTTGAACCTGAAAAGGCACCTGATCTTGTCACCCAAGATAAACAGCGTGAAAAACCCAAGGAACGAGTCCTGGCTGGTTCAGGGGATTTGGAACAGGATGTGGAGATTTTCACCCCTAGCTCAACACTGTGGGCTCTGCATTTCCAAGGGCATTGCAACACCTCCCCACAGAAGTGTTCGTATATCCATGGGAAAGTGACATCCTTGTGGTTGTGCAATGAGCACCAAATGCCACAGGGAGGGGTGGCACAGCCCTGGGCACTGCAGGGGAGCTGGGCAAGCCATGGCCATAGGGGCTCTGCCTGATGTTCACCCCTTTGGATGGAGCTCTGGGAAAAACACACCAAAGCTGTCATCACGGCTAACCCTCCGGAGTGATCTTTCCCTTTCCTGGGAAAATCTGCAGGCAACAGTATACATGGAGGAGGTGAACATGTGATTTTGAAAACTGGTGACTGGGATACATCAACTAGCTTAGAAATGAACTGATCTTTTCTCTTTGACTTACACTTTTTGCCTGAGGTGCTCTGACCTCACTCGCTCACGTAATGCAGTGCTGTCACCTCAAACCCAAAAAGTCTGTTTATCTGTCAGCACTTTTAAATCCTTCAGCCTGACTCCTGGTCCAACATGATGAGGGTGTGTTGATCTGTAGCACTGTTTAAGTCTTCTGATCCCATGCAAGATCCTGGCTCAGGGTCCCAGTCACCTCTGATCACTCATGAGAGTCACGAAGAGCATTTAAGTGGAATGATGGGACTTGGCTTTCTTTGTTTGGCTGGGAAGACCCCAACTGTACCTGATGTTTGCCAAGACCTAATTGGGAAGAAGAGCATTTCTGTTGTGATACAAACACTAGCACAGCCCTGTGGCCATGGAACCAGCAATAAAAGATTAGAGCAGCCTCTGACTGCTCTGAGTCATACCAAGAACTCCGTGGGCTCCAGGATGGAGGCAGACCCAAGACCAGATGCTGCCAGTCATCCCAAAGCTGTGTTCAACTGGACACACCAAAACAGTCACCACTGTCCTGTGTCCCAGAACAAAATAAGGCATGGAGACTTGCTTGTGTGTATCCCTTCTGCAGGCACTGGAATTTGCTCTACTCAGACTCTCCTCTTCCCTACAGTTCTGGTGAGAAACCAGTCCAATTCATAAGGCCTCTCCAAGCAAAATGGTCTGGAAAAGGGTCAAGAAATTCTTCCTTTTGAGACCCTGGAGCTTTTTAATTTACAAGGGCTGAGGAGTCAGTTCTGCATGTGTGTGGCTCAGTCATTTCCCAGGTTTATGCTGAAAATTTGTAGAATACCTGAGATAGATCCCACTTCTCCCATCCAATTTCCAGGTGGTCTGTTTGCAGAGTCAGGATAACAGCACAGATTGTTTTATGTTCAGGTTTCCTTTGGCACCAGCATGTGCAGAACTTACTTCAAATCTAGGACAAAATTATGCAAGAACACAATCCAAAAAAGACACAATTTCTGGAGCAGCTCCAAATCCATTCTGGGCTCTTCCTTAGTGAAAAAAAGGAAGACCATTGTCCAAGGTCTAGCTGAAGTGTATTGAAAAGGAAGGGAGGAGGTGGGATTACAAGCAAATACTTTTTTCCTGGGAATCAAAAAGACCAGGAGGAACACGTTTCTGGGAAGCCTGTTATAAAATAATAATAAAAGGCCAGCTGCCAATTTAGTCGATATCTGCAACAAATCAAGCATGAACCACTTCAGCAGAAGAAATTATTGAGAACTCAGCTGCTCTTTTTGCTCCAGGCTGCCAGAGGGGACATCTACAGGAAGCATCTTCTGCGCTTCTGGACAGCTGCAAACAATGGAATCCGCTCCAGGAAGGACGGTGGCAGGTAATGAAAAAGAACACTCTAAACTTCTGATAGTTGGCATTGGAAAGGCTGGTGCTGGGGAGCTAGAATCCCCTTAGCACCCAGTGAAGGAGGGCTGCAAGCTGGCACAGGGGGGGCAGAAACGCTCCCAAGGCTCTGCTGACTCTAATAAGAAGAGCAAAGTGGAAACAGCACATGGACACACACGTTGTTCCTGGCTGAAGCTGCTCTTGTTTTATCTCTAAGGCCTCTGAAGAGGTTGTGAGCAGAGGGACCTGCCAGTCTCCTCCATGCTCATGTCTCAGAGGCACAGTGAGGCTGGAGGACCAAGGCCAGTGTTACAGAGATCAGAAATGCGGGTCAAACCTGCATCTTTGCCTCCTCTCCTTTCTCCTCCGAGACTGTGTCATGGCATCTTTCACAAACCACAGCAGCAGGTCTTCCATCTTGGTACAACAAGGAAGCTGTAGAACATGTCAGCGCTTTGCCAGCTTGCAGGCAGACAAAGGTGAAGTCTGTTTATCCATCAGCATCCTTCCCCAAGAATCAGCCGTGTCATCGGGAGAGCCATTTTATGGGAAACACTATGTTCAGTTCAAATGCTTCTGCATTCCCCAATACCTGTTGCCCTCTGGAATCCAGAAACTCTGAAGTTACACCACTTCAAAAGCCAGGGTTTCTTATCTTCAGTCTGTGATTTAATGTTAAAAACACCCAAGGAGAATGAACATGCAGATATCTCCTCAAGCAGTAAGATGAGAAATGACTGTGCTGTGTAGAAGGCACTTGGGTCCCCTGGGTTCCTGTGAACATGGAATCATCTTTTCTGGCAGATGAGCAGTGACAGTGCAGATCTTCACAGCACCTCCTTTTGGGTAACTCTTTCCTGCCCTTTCACATACACTTTTTCAGTGGCCATCTGCTTTTAGCAAGTGGTATCCTGGAGCTCATCAGAAAAGGAAATCATTTTACCAAAGCAAGGAATCCAGGCTTTCAAATGATACGAAATAATTAGGTCTGTTTTGTGCGGCACATCAAATCTTAATGGAATCCATCACTGAGCTTTCCCTCTGTTCATCAGCTGTCAGAGCAGCCTGGTTGGAAGGCAGACTGTTCTGTCATGAGGCTGGAATTGCCTGCTGAAGACCCTTAATAACTCCCACCCTGTTCTTTGTCAGGAAGAACTGATTTTTACATATGGCAGGAGTTTGGGTAACTTGTTGCAATTGAAATTGTTCCGATCTGAAAAGTCTTGATCTGGATTCAAGTTCTTCCCAAAAGAAATAGCCTTGAAATCCATGCTTTTGGCATGACCACATTGCTTACAGATAGAGCTATTGAGTCACACACTCCTCCAGGCTTTAAGCACTTCCCAGAATGGAATGACTGGAACTGTTGGGGCTTCCTGGGGCTACAGCTACACCAGAATAGTGGCTGTGACTTTAATTCATCATATGGGGCTTTCCCCATGTTTCCTATGGGGAGCACAGGCAAGATGAGCCTACAATGCCACAAGAAGCCAATGGCAGAGACAACTCCCCTGAAGCTCAGAGCTGTGGTGTCCAAGGGCTGCTCTCACCCCACACACATGGGAGATGTGGAGGACCACAGCTTCTGGTTTCTGCCCTACTCAGCTCTTTCCATGTCTAAAGGGACAAGTCTGGGAGAACTGGAAGATGCTGTTCATCCCCTGTCCTTCCACCACAGCTGGCCCTACACTGGAGGAGGAGGAGAAGGAGGAGGGAGCAGTTGTGCTCATTGGGATCCAGCCCACGAGCCTTCCAGGATGATGGTTCTGTTCAGCTGTGTCCTCCAAGGCCTGAGGAGCTGAGGTGTGTAGTGAGCACGACACCACTCCGTGGCAGTGGAGCTGGGCTGACATGCACAGATGTCACACACCTTTGGCTGTGTGTCCCCATGGAGAGGTTTCTGGGCCACACAGGGAGAAAATTGTCAGCTCTGGGATTCTCCAAGCTGGGCACAGGGACACCTGGGTCACCAGGCGAGCTCAGAAGCTGACTCCATCTGCTCAGTGAATGCACACTCAGGGCACCACCTCACGCTCACTCTGCAGGAGCCCAGGGGCAGGTCCAGGTGTGCTCTGGGTACCTGCATGTCCAGCACTGGCAATCAGATTGCGCTGGTTATTCAGTCACTATTAGGCTTGGGGGGTGAGGGGTGAGATACTTTTGGGCTTTCTGGCTGTGAGCCAGAGGGGAAAAAGTCTCACATCCCATTCCACATCCCTCAGACTATGCAGCCCCACTTCAAACTCCTCAAGAAATTTCATTTTAAGGATAACTTAATATGTGTCTCTGTTTTTTATTGCAGGTTTAAAGGGGAGAAATAAACAACCCGCAGTGGCCACAAAGCAGCACAGAGGGGTGAAAAGCTGTGTGCTAAACCTGGGCCCAGGAGATACAGATAGGAGAGGTAAAGGGCAGGTCCCAGCGAGGGCCCCCCTCCAGTCACAGAGAAGAGGGGACTCAACTTTCCCTGAAGCTGCAGAGGAGAAAGGGAAAAAAGGGGAAAAGAAACAGCCAGGATGAACATATCCTTAGAGGAAGAAAATCCAGGAAAAGTCAACAGTGACATACACACAAAAAACGGGAAAATATGAAACCTCACCCCCCACCCCTGCCCCTCTGGTGTCCCTTTCTGAACCTGCACAGCTCAAACTGCAATTGCCAGGAGAACTTCAGAGCTCCCCCTCCTCTGGCAGTCACACAAAGGTCTCCTCTCCCCCGGCCAAGTAATTTCCATATTGACACAAGAACTCCACTCACTTACTTGCACGACAGCTGATTAATCCCCTCGATGTAGTAGCACACCCCGCCATTGACACAATAGGACTTGGCTGTTTCGTTGCATTTTCTGGCGTGCCCGGACCAGGAGGAGAGAGTTGTGGTTACTGCAGGGGAAAACAAAAACACACACAAAAAGGATATATTGTTATTTCCTTTGTTGGGCAATTCTGCTTCCTTAGATGGTTTTCAACTAGTTTGGTTGCCAAAGTAAAAACCCCAAGAGCGACAAACCTCAGCCTTTGCCTTTAGACCCACCTTCACCTCTCCAGGTCCTGGGGCTGCAACCTGACCTTTCCTTTTCCAGAAAAAGCAGCCAAGTGAGTGAGGAGTTGAAGGCACATCTTCCTCTGAGCAGCCAGTATGTCAGGGCAAGATCATCTTATTGGTAAGCTGTAGGGAAAAGTGCCCCTTTCCCACCTCTCCTTGCCCTCCCCTTGTGCTCAGAACCCTGGGACATCAGGCAAGCAGGAGGTCGAGAGAAAGATGTGCTGGAGAGTCACAGACTTGTGGTGACCTGCTGCTGAGGCCTGAGCACATCATGGTTCCGGACTGAGATTCAGAGATACTGAAGAGGACACTGCACTGCTTCATATCCTTGGGAGGGAGTAAGTTTTCAGAGCCAGAAGCAAGTGCCATCCTTGTCCCAGCAGCAGGTATAACGCAAGCAAGATCAGCTCCACCTCTCCCTCCCTTCTTCTGAGTGTTTCTCTGTCCTGTCTCAATGACAGAAGCCCAGCAGGAGAAGTCCTGCTGGGAACAACCCACCAGAAGTTCAGCAGCAGAAGTCAGTCAGCCCCAGTTCATGTTAAGAGAGAGGCAGCCAGCGTGACTCAAGTTTCCTGGGACATAGGTGCTTTTCCAAATCTAAAATTTCTTTCTGGAGAAAAGCTTTCCAGCCATGTAAGCTACAAAAAAAAAAAAAAAACCCTGAAGGTAGCCTTCAGAATTTCTCTGTAATTCCTGTCTCTGAATGACTCAGACAAACTTACAGCCCAAAACAGATTCTCGACAGGTAAGACAGAGGCTTCTAGGAAGGGCTTTTGTTAGAGCAACTAACAAAATACAGGTTACAAAAATACAGGTTACCAGAGCCTGGAGCCTTCCGGAAATGCAGACTCATCTTCACATAACTCAGAGAAGGACAGCAGAATGCACTCAAAAGCATTGATTTTTTACAACTGAATCTTTAACCTCATAGAAGATAGTCCCCTTTCCTGGACTACCCACCTTGCTCAGACCCCAACACAGTTACACTTCCAGCAGTGTAGCTACTACCGACTTTCCAGCACCTTTTATGCTGCAGTCAAGGTTTCTGAAGAGATACTCTATCCCATCATGTTTTCCAAAGCATGAATGAACCTTATGGAGAGATTAGTGACTTCAGACCTGTTCCTGAGACAGAACTCCTCATTGACACAGGATTTGAGGAAGAAGGCTTGAGCCAGAGCCCCAGGCAAGAGCTACTCAGAACCATGGGAGGAGCAGCAGGTCAAGACACAGCCTGCCCTGGAGGAAGCTGGGGCTGCTCCTCACTCCTCAGGCAGCCCCTGTGCCCATCCCACCTTCACAGAGGCTCAGAGGCTGCATCCCACAGCACCAGAGCCAAGGGGTGCATTCCCATGCTCTGGCTCCAGCCACCACATCCAGGCTCTCCCGGGTAAAGGAGGGCCCTGTGAAGCCTCTCACATATGGTGATGCTTGGCACCTCAGCAACCAGACAAGCTGGATCTGGCTCTCCTGCTCCCAGGACTCTCTGCCTGCGTGGGGTCTGTGCCTCTCCGAACAGGGAGTTTCTCACTGGGCTGTGCCCAGCTGGAGCAGCCCACGCTGTTACCTGTGCACAGCTCAAGGCAGAGCCAAGCTCACTGCATTGTCCCACTCCATTGTCTTCCATTCCCACAGGGAAGCCAACTCCTCCCACTATCTGGCAGCACCAGGGCTGTGCATGGAGCAGAGCTATTTCCACGCCTGGCCTTGAATAACCATTGCCTCTGGGTTTGTCTTTTCACAGTCACCCAGGGCACAGCAAGCTGTCCCAAAGTGCTCTGCACAGCAGACATGGCAAATGCTTCAGCAAAGACCCAAAGTGCACAGAGCCCTGGGACAGTAGAGAGCTGCTCCCTCCAAGGGCATGTCCTGCCAGCCAGCTGGGAGCCAAATGTGGGCAGAGTGTGCACACACTGGAGTGTTTGCCGAGGGTGACTTGACCAAGCCTCCAGTGAAGGGCTTGCAAAAACCCTCAAACATGAAAACTTCAGCTCTCCCTTCCAGTTAAGATTAATGGTAACTAGAAGCCAAAGCCATTACAAGTCTATATAATTTATTTGGGGAATGCAGACTCATTATACAGACAAGACTGTATAATTTATACCTTTATGAGATAGTAGCACATTTCTACTCCGGAAAGGAGAGCTGTGGGTCTCTGATAAACTGCAAGTGTGGCATCAGATCAGGGAGCACTGAAACTCCATGAACCAAAGCACTGGTGCAAATTGAAAGGCACATGGATGAAGAACAAGCACAGCCTGCAGGGAGCCATCACCCCTGCAACCACCAAATATACTTGGTAGCAAGCAAAACAACCCATCTGGCAAAGTCTTGCATCATAAATCCTATAGGAAAGGATTATGGAGCAAGGCTTCCCACAGCAAGGGAGGAGCAGAGAGGGGGAACTAAAAACAGAGCCCAGAAACCTTCCCATAGAAAACACATCAGGTAACAAGGAACCCAATCCCCCAAGAGAGGTGGATAGGAAGATGCTGTGTGATGTTGTGACACCAGCTAGAGATTGCATGGGATCTTCATCCCATAGAAACAGTTTCCTCCCTTTCAAATTTTGTTCCTTTTAAGCAAATTAAAAAGAGCCTGACATGAGTGAGGCTTGGGCCACGCATGTTGTGCACTTCCAGGAGGAGAGCTCTCAGTAGAGCTGTGCCTGTCAGGAAAATACATGGTTGATCACCTCTCCTAGAAGCATCTTGCTAATGTCATTATCCTTTAATCTCTGTTTTCTGAAAAAAAAAACTGTTCTGCCTTTTATCCCAAAGAAGTACAAAGTGTTTCAAACTGAATCACAGACTCATATTACTGTGGTGCATTTGTCAGCAGCAGAGATGTAGAAAAGGCCACAAAGAAAGGCAGCAAGCCCAGTTCCCTGTTGAGAAGCATCATGAAATGAGTCCATTTTAGACTGTAAGTTGAGCAGTACTGGTCAAACCAAAGCCCTGCC
The DNA here is from genome assembly GCA_013396775.1 of Cephalopterus ornatus. Classification (NCBI taxonomy): domain Eukaryota; kingdom Metazoa; phylum Chordata; class Aves; order Passeriformes; family Cotingidae; genus Cephalopterus; species Cephalopterus ornatus. Next base: position 301,150 of record VZRE01009284.1, read on the forward strand.
TAGTCCCTGAGAGTGGCCAAGAGACAATGCTTGAGGAAGAAGATCAGCTTGAGCATGCAATGATAATTTTCTTCTGGCCATGTAAGATGAGCAGCTCAGAGACAACGTAAATCAGACACAGTGTCATTACATTCCATGGCCTTTGCTGGATTTCTCTAGTTGCTGTTTGAACAAATCTAATCTTGTAGCACCCACAATATTTGTGACAAGAGCTCCAGTGTCAGGTACAGTGTGCAAAGGCACATCTCCACTTCATCCTTTTAACCTGCCCTTTTCTGGCTCTTGTATCAGAAGAATATAGTCATCATTCCCACTTGTTTCCCCTGTGCTACCTGTGGCCTCACAGGTGCCTTGCAGGCACAGCCAGCATCTCCTTTCCTAGCTGGAAAGCAATGACTTCTTTAGTAGCTTCTTAGACAGACGTTGGTCCAGCTGAAGATCTCTTTTGCCTCATCTCTGGTTCAGTTTTTCCCCTTGGATATGGTCAGACCATTCTGCATACATGATATTTATGGAATATTTATTCCACTCATAGGAATCCCTAATGCTCATGTTGAGGTTTGCTGTACTGAATACAGATCTCTATGTGTTATAACCCTTGATTATCACTGTTGTGTGGTAACACAGAGCCTGGAGCCTTCCAAGGTGCCTGATTGCTCTGGGATGTTGCTACAGCTGGGACTTCACATTCATGAGGGCAACTAGTTTGGGAGCAAGGATGGAGAGACCTGCCAATTCAGAGAGATACTCAGGTGGGGAGACAGAAGGAAGCAAAACGTCTCACTTAGAAACTATTAACTGTGCCTGGGTTGAAAAGTGGCCCTCTGTGTTGCCACATGGCTGCAGAGCACAGACCAGCACCCTGAAGCATGAGGCCAAGGGAGATTCCAGTGGATTTCCATCGCACTAGTGGGATAATTCCCAGATTCACAAGTTCCTTCATGTTTAGCTGTATTCCCCTGTCAGTCTGGGCCCCTGGAAATACCGTAACAACCATCTACCTGATTCCGAGTCACCTGCAGTTTGATGCCTGATGTTGGTCAAGTGACCCTCACACACAGTTTATTTAGAGCCATGCAGGTACATTCACCTCTGTGCCAAACACGGGGCAGGTGTGCCTGCTGATCCAGAAATTACTTTACACAGCTCTTCCACCTCAGCTCACGTAGTACCACACAGATTTTACCGCCTTTTGGCTGCTGTGGCAGAATAAGTCCTTCATTCAGGCTCCAACACAACTCCATCTATCCCAAATGACTTGAAAGCTGTAAAATTGCTGGGGTAAATGGAGATCTGAATAAGCAAATGAGCAGTTTTGGGTGGTAGCTGCAAACTGGGTGGAATGGGACTCATGAAAGCAGCGGGACATGATGAGGGGGTTGTGCACCAATGGCTTCCCTTGGTACTTAAATTACAAGCAGGAAACAGGGAGCTGTGCATGAGGCGAGCTGTGGAAAGGAAGTGGTGACATTTCTTTTTGACCAGTGGGAATAAGCAAGGTGCCCCTGAGACACACAAACTGGTCAGAAAGCTTCTGCAAGGTGAAAGAAGGGCTGGAGCAGCTCACCCATCAGCACCTCAGATCTCCAGCTGGAATCAGTCCCAGGACTGGGAACAAAGCAGAAGGGAGTGAGGAAGTGAGGACAACGAAAAGAGGGGAATAAGGAGGTGAGGACAGGGGAAAGAGGGGAGTAAGGAGGTGAGGACAGGGGAAAGAAGGCTGCCTCTAGATGGATGTGTTTGCAAACAATCTGCAGCCACGTTTTATTGTTGCTGTCCCAGCCAGTGAGGACAGTGCAGCATAAACACATTTAGAGACTCAGAACACTGGACTCATTCAGAGTGTCTGTTTTCCACCACACGCCCCAGTTATTCGGGACTAACATCAATGGCAGGGCAGCAGAGAGGAGAGCCAGGGGCAGGGACTGTGCCAGGTGGACTTCCCTTCACACAACCCATCTACGCAGAAAGGCCATTAATGATTGTGCAGGGATTCTTACACAATTCCTGCCACGCACGTCATTTAACCTTTACAGGCAGCTCACCAGCCTGTTCTCAGAAGTCTGGTGAAATACCACCCCTGCAAAGAGTTAATTAATGCAGCTTGGACTATAAATTATAGTTAATTTTTCACGAACTACAGCTACTGTCGAGGAGAGCAGGGAGACGGCGATAATTTCGCTGCTCCTTTTCTTCTTTATAAATAACTTTGGCTGGTGGGTTCATAGAGTACAGACACTTTATTCTCTCAATATTTAGACATTCAGTTAGACAGATGAACTCAGCTGGTTGGGGAGTGTATACAGATTGCCTGCTCTGTATATGCCTCATGTACTTACTGATAAAACACAGAATTGCTGAGGTTCCCCTCAACAGAGTTCACCCAACTGCTTGTCAGAAGAACATGGGTGAGAGGGTGTCTGGCCAAGTTATTCCTTGTTACAGTTGTAGTGCTGTAATCCTGGTGTGAGCCACACTAAACCCATGATTTACACTGATTAGTACATGGAGGGGCTGTTGATCCTGACCATTCTCTCTGCGGTAAATATCTGTGTGTCTGAAATGACACCTCCTCTCTTAAACCTGAGCAGAGTCTGGAGGTTACCTGCTGCTCTCTGTACCAAAAATCAGAAGGGCCTGTGCAGATTGGGGACTTTGGAGCTCATAAAAATTCTGCTCCTGTGCATTTATTCATTTGGAAACGACCAAATATTTGCCCCCACATTTTACTGAAATAGGTCTCGCTGGAATCATGTTTCCAGTTCCTGAGGGGATCATTAAGACCAATAGCCGCAGACCAGGAGTTCATCCCGAAATACAAACGACTTCAGGACACTCATCTTGGAGCATCAGATGCTGCTGATTAAAACAACACGAGTAGCATTTCCCACCTGTTCCATCTGCAGTGTTCAGGGGTTTCACTGAGGAGCAAGTTTAAAGGTTTCTGAGTGCCCAGGGACTGCCTGTTCCCATAGGACAGGTAGCTATTGCAGGGGCAAAGTCCTGTGTTATTATAAAGCTTCTAGTTTCTCCTCCAGAATGATCTCATCAGCTTTATGAAGGACCCCTTCCTATGCTTTTCTCTGCCACAGGGGTCCTAGAATGCATTTTCTTTTCCCAAATCCCCATCAGCAATTGTAATAGCAGCAACATGATACTTCAATGAGAGGATTTGTTTAGCAATCTAAAAATCCTTCTGCAGAGCCAATGCCAGCATGAATCCTTCACAGTTGGGGCAGCTGAAGCCCGAGAAGTGAAGCAGCATGCCAGGATCACACGATGGAGCCAGGCAGAGCCTAGTACACAGCCTGCTGCTCTGAACGTGGGCTCACAGCCTCAGTGTTTCCAGGCACACCAGATCCCATCCCAGCCTTCATCCTGCCCTTCTTTGCCTTCAGAGTCACAGCTTGTTTTTACACCACATATTGAGTGGTAGCTGTGTGGCTACTTAAAAAATACACAGTGAGCAAAATAAGCAACAACCAGGATCTGGCAGCAGCCACCTCACAGCTCTCTGCAGACTGACAGCAAGATCTCCACCACAGTCACCTCAAGGTCCCACGTCTGTGTGTGCAGGTTCTGCTCAACTACAACCACACCTCCAGCCCCGGGGTTTAAATTATCTGAGCAAAGACCACGCCAAGACTTATTTTTAGTCTAATATTGAAAACTGGTCTGCCCACATGACTGGACTTCTGCCTGTTCTGCCCATGCTCTAGGCTGGCTGGACACCCTTCAGCTCCAAACCAAGAGCACCATGCCCACGTTTGCAGCACTGCTGGCTCTGGGAGAGCACAGTGCCTTCAGACTGGAGGGACCAGCCAACTAACATGGTCACTCAGTAAAGGCCATGCCAGAGTGGACCTCAGACAAGGTTTTGGGGAGTTGGCTGACCCGTATGTGGCACATGTTACTGTGGGGTGTGTGCTGAAGTTTTGACTGGACTAGATGTGACTCACAAAGCGCATCAGAGCAGAGACATCACTGAGCCATTGCAATCATGCGAGTCCAGCGGGCCTGTCTCACCTGGGAGAGACAAAGTGAGGCAAACATTTCCAACACCCAGCTGTCTAAGCATTGGGGAAGGTATTAAACTGGAGACGGATAACCTGAATGAATCTAAATGAACCAGTCTACAAACTTAGTCCAATGACATCGCCAAGATGATGGCTATGAAATCTGTGGACCCAAACTGGTGTGTGGAGACTTAGACTTAACTGGAGAAAAGAGGATTGTTTCACCTACCGCTCCCACAGGGATCTCTATAGGGACTTCAGGGAGGGCTTGTGATCCTCAGCAGTTGAAATAAAGGCCCCAAAACTCAATCCAGAGAGCCCAACTTTCCTTCAGATAAATCACAATATCCCCAATCCTCATGTTCCCACAAAACTCAGCATTGCCTCTTCTGCTCTTTCTCCCTCTTTCACCTCCTCCTGTTAACTCAAACCTCTCGTTGCTGCAGAGCACCCACAGCCAAGGGTAAAGTGAGGCCACTCACCCAGGTCAGCTGGAGAGTGAACCCAGGGCACGAGCAGAGTCCAGGTGAGCAGCTGCAATGATCCATATGTTGGTTTAGAGCATTTGCCAGCCACTGGCAGATCCTCTGGTATCCTGGCAGTATCCAAACCATGCTTCCTCCACCCAGCCTGTCTTCTCTTCCTGCCCTCAAGACTTCACCGGTTTGTTGAATTCAAGGGAATAAACTAGAGGAGAACTCAACAGCAGAAAACAAGCAGAGGGGATGACCTGATCTTTTCAAAGATTTCAAACATTATCTTAACTTTTTGAAATTAAACTCTGATAGGGTTTTACTGTCTTTGTCCTGCATAAACCTTACATCTCAGAATGCTCTACAGGTTGCTCTGAACCTTCTTCCATTTTTGCCTCCATCAGAATGCTTCTAAATGTGGACACTGATTCCTATTCTGTTTAACAAACTTGTCCATCACCACAGATTCCTGAACCTTGTTTAGCTGCTTCAAGCTGCGCAGTGACAGGATCACGTTACCCTTTTGAGTCCTCTGGATGTTGAAATGAGCATAAAAGACCTTTTTCTCTGCATCAGGGCACATGATCAAGTTACCATATCCCTGCAAGTTCTTGCGTGTGAGCTGAGGCACTGTGACCACCCAACTGCACAGGCTTAGCCCGTGACAAACATGAGACAACGTGTCTTCCTTAACACTTTTCCATCATGGATGAGGCTGCTGCAACTACCTTGTGCTTACTGCGCTCCATGGGGAGACCTCTTGGGAAGAGTAGCAGGTACTACTCCTTGAACCTCAGTGCTCAAGTATCTCTAGGGCTGCTCTAGTCTGACAATACTTCACCAAAAATACCCAGGGGAAGGTGTCAGACTGTGTCACCGTGTCAATATGTGCAGCAGTGTGGAAAGACCTTCCCAGACAGCGGATTTCCTTTCTGAATCTGGCCTTCAGAGTGCAGCCTGGCCATGTGGAGCAAAGCTGGACACCACACCCCTATGACCAGGCCAGGATTCATCACACTCTTGTGGTCCAGCTTCTTAAGGCTTCTAAATGGCTCTGGTTCATCTGGAGGAATCCACACACCACAGAAGGAAGCTGAGTGGTGCCCCATGCCATGCTCATACCAGGTAGTGGCGGCTTCAGGAAACCCAGCTCTCTACTTGGCAGGTCCTAGTACTCACCCTGTGTATAGCGTCACATCCACATGGGCTGGACAAGGATGCAAGGCAGAGTGGATCCCAGATAGCTCTCAAATGCAGCTCTGCCAGATCCCAGGTCTCCTAAGTGTGCTGTCTTTGGTCCAAGATCCAGATTGGTATCAGGGTTGTCACTACACTGGAAACACCACGAGCTCCTTGGGTTTCTCCAAACTGTCATGAGACCTTTGAGGCCCGTACCAAACAGTGTCCCTTCCAAAGGGAACCAGAGCTCCTGCTCCAGTGTGTAGGCAAGGGGAGCAGCAGCTGGGGAAGAGATCTCCTGCACTTCATCTTGACAACGCAGATGTCTCCAAGAACCAGTGGTACCAATCTGCCTCCTTGCACTCTGCAGCCTTCTGTCATGGGAAGGCGCAGAGACGGAGAGCGGCAGGACAAAAAATACCCTTCTAGGGAAAAAAGTTACCCAAGAATGGAGACAGAGCACCTCGGAGACCTGGGCTGCATTTTGAGCGCTGTCTGCCTTGTGCCAAGGATGCAGCAGTGCCCAGAGCTCTGCTGCCACTGGAGAACAGGAGGAGGAAGTCAGGCCTCACTCAGAATGTGGCAGGATTTTCTAGTAGCTACACTTTGAGGTGGTAAGAAAGGTGTTAACAGTGCTCCAAGGGGAAAATCCATAATAACCTGCTTCTTTTCCCGTTTCATCCCCATAGGCTGTACACACGTGCAATTCTATGATAGATTATCAGTCACCCTATCAAATCAGAGAGACTCCGAGCTACCCACATCACAACTGAGAGAGATCACAAAAAAGGAATGTGAAGGAAAAAAGTCAATTACAACCTTAACTCTGGAGACTTTGCCGTCTCTTCCCATCACTAGAAAAAAGCAGACAGGCAGGGAGGATGCACCCACAGAGGAAAGAAGTTTTCTGAAAGGAGACATTTCTTGTGTTTCCTTTCTGAAATTTGGCTTTTAAGAAAATAGCATTTGTCTTACACGATGCAAAGAAGTAGCATGGATCTCTCCTGGTGAAAACAAAGGAAAAATCCTGGGGAAGGGACATGGCATTAATGATGCTATGTCTCAGCTTGGTGTCTCCAGTGCAGTGCAAGGCTAAGCACTACACAAGAGCACATTTTAAGTGCAGTTTTCTAATCAGAAAAGCTTTTAAAGGATACCTGGCCAGTGCCTGCTGTGGCTGCAATCAGATTTCCTTTAAAATCATAAAAGCCTGAGCTTTCCAGGTAGGGAACATCCCCATAAAACCTGCAAAGCAGAACTGCCAACAGTGAGGCACAGCCAGCTCTGGGCATCAGCAGCTGGGAAGGAAACACAGCACAGACCTCAAAATACCCTCCTGGTCCTGAGTTCCCAGCGGGTTTAGATGGGATCCTGGTGGGATCCCCACTGCGGACAGACCTTCTGACACAGACGTAACACCCTCCATCAGAAAGACCTGAGCCAACATCCAGGCACCGGGATCCCAGATCCACACCTGTGTCTGTGCTTTGATTTTTATTGCTGCGGACCCATTTCCTACTGCATTGGGGACAACTGAATAAGAGGGAATGGTGAAAAGCCTTGCAGCTACATTAAATCAAATTATAAGTTTGGGAAAATCTCTTCTTGCTTTCTGGAGACTCGAGTTAAAATGGGAGAGCTGGGCACAGATGGATTTTTTGCAATTTTCTTATGGCTTATGTTAAGACTCACATCTCTTTTCTTGTGCTTCCTAGAGCCTATTTTCACCTATCCTCAAAAAAAAACCCCAAACCCAAAACCAAAGCAATAAATAATAATAAAAAACCCCTGCTAAATCAAAGGCTGCAACAAGCACATCTTGCAAGTATCAATAATTCCATGCGCTGAAAGAGCTGGGAATGCTTAAAATTCAGTTGCAATTTGAAGTAGCACGTTCTTCAAGCTGCCATTGCAATAGTTATCAACCTCTCCCTCTCAGAGATAGACACCAGCAACATAAATCAGATTTTTTGAAAGATCTAGGGAAAGATCAGTGGCTTTGGGAAAAATCAGAGAGAAGGAGTGATTAAAGAAGATTCCAGGAGGCAACAAAGCATTTATGCAAAATGTCTCATAATAACAAACAAATTAGGAGAAAGCAGCTGTATGGGGGGAGCAGGGGAGAGAGGTACTTACACTCTTCTTCCATAACAACTATTTTAGTTTCTGAGGCTGGTAAGACTTGTGGTGCTTTCGTTGTTCCTGGGGAAATTAAGGTAAGAAAGTAGTGAACAAAATATCTCTTTTGAGCAGGGCAGAGTGGGCTTAGCTACTGTGGGGAGGAGGAGAGGGGCAGGTGCTGCAGGGGGCCACAGGCTGGGGAGCTGCCAAGGTGTTAGTGCTGCTTTAGGGCACGTCCAGGTGGGGATCGGGGTGACAGAGGCAGGACAAGGAGTGTCCCTGAGGGGGAGATGGCACAGGACACCTTGTCCCCTCACTGTGAAGGGTCCTGTGTCATTGAGGGTCTCTGTCACAACAAAGAGGCAGAAACAGCTCAGGGTTCACCTGGCAGGTCACAAGTGAAAAGTGTGGGAGGTTTTCTCAGCCCTGATGGCTGTGAGAGTGCAAAGATGGGATCACAGGACAGGGCAGTGGGAAAAGTGAGGGGTTTAAGAAAAGGTGGGATCCTCTGAATAGTCTCCATCCCACAGGTAAGTGCAGCTCTGCAGCACAAACTAATACCGGAACAAGAGGTTGAGGAACATGAAGCAGATGAAGGCCATGGCCAGGAGCCTGGGCTGGGGGTGCAGAACCCTGTCAGAGACAGGGGTGAGACCACCACGAACAGCTAAAAAGCATAGAGGAATTTTTTGTACAAGTTTGATTTTTCCTGAAGTGTTTGAGCAAAGGGGAGTGGGGGGAGGGAAGTTAAGGATGTGCCTAAAAATTTTCTGTGGAAAGACAGAGTCTGAAACAGTCACATCTCACCTGTGCCCTCATGGTCACATGATATAAACATTAGACTATTCAATAAAGAGAACTGGGAAATCGGATATTTTTCTAAGAAAGCGTCTTAATTGACCTCAAAGTCATAAAAATGTGCAAATAGCACCAAAGCACAGTATATTTTGGTCGAGCCCAGAAGCATTTCCTCAGAAATTAACACTGTCCCAAAGCTTCTCAATGCAGCAGCATTTATTTCTGATCTGGGTGTTTTGAGGAAATACTGGAATTGCAGAGGAGAGGTGAGGGCTTGGCTGATGAACAGTTTCTAAGTGCCAAGGAGTCTCTGCACTGCAGCCACTATCTCTAAAGATGTAGTGGGCTTGGTGATTTGCAACAGATCTGTCTGGCTGAAAAGCTGCTTTTCTGAAAATGCTATCAACTGAAAAGTGCTACTGGAATAGAGCAAAGAGCACTTTGCAATGGCAACCCTGCCTGGCCAGGCTGAAAGACTCCCACCAGCAGAGGCTGAACCTCAGACCTTCCCATCCTGAGGGTTTCCTGTCTGAGCTCCTTCTTTGCCAGACAGGACCCCAGTGGGATCAGAAGATCCCATCTCTGGCCTCTGCATCCCTGGAAGGCAACAGCATGTGGGGCTGAGGACACCTCATGATACTCATCTCAAGCCTCAACAGCTCAGGCCACCTCTTGCAATGCCACCTCTCTACAGAGGCACCCAGAGATGTGCTCAGATCTTGTGTGTCTGTATCACAAGATGTGGTGTTAGCTCAGGACTTTTCCCCAGTCCTGGATTCACCCTCCTGTATCACAGCAACATCACAGGACCTCCAAAACCACTGCTGTCAGGTCAGAGATTGTCTCCAGCAGCTGATCCTGGAGCATCAGTCCCAGCCAGCCTGCCCGGGACAGGCTGATGCACCAGGGACAGAACAGCTGTAAGGGAGCAGGATATAAAGCAGCAGAACATATGGAAACAGCAGTAGCTGGAGTGAGCTTCTGGGGAGAAGGGGAAGGCTCGAGGGCAGGCCAGATCTGATTAATTGCTATAAACCGCTAGTGCTTCACAGTTCTAGCACACAGAACGCTGTGCTGAGGCTCAGCCACAACAGGATCAGTGCTAAGGAGCCTGGGGAAGAAGGGACAGGAGAAAACATGTGTGTGGATTCAGATGCCCTGAGGAGTTTTCTACTGAAAGCTATCACAGAAGAAGGGAAGTGAGGAAAGCTGTGGAGATCCCAAGAAGGCGCAGCATTAAGGGAAGAGGAAAACTCCAGCACAGCACATGCCTGTGCAGACAGATGAAAGTTGCTCAGCTCTGGGTAGCTCCAGAGAAAAGAGAAAAAAAGAGTGCAAAGTGGGGTGGCACGGCTGCAAAAGACTCCAGTGTCATCTTGGCTGCCTTTGCAGGGGGCTACAAGTGGCCCTGCTGTCCTGGCAGGTGGTTGCAGACAGCAGCAAGGTGTGCATGCAGCTGAGCAGCCAGCCAAGGGCAGATTGGCAAGGTAGATGAGAAAATGGATCAATCCACGCAGGGAATCCACTGGATCTGCAGCTGAGCAACAAGCCAAAGGCAGATTGGCACAGCAGCTGAGAAAACGGATTAATCCAGGCACGGAATCCACTAGATCTGCAGCAACTTGCAGCCTGCAGCTCCCACTAGGAAAAGGTAGAGGCCAGGACTCTGTGTGTCTTTCACTGTTTTTTCAGGTCTCAACACATTTCTGGGCAACTCAAGTGTGTCCCCATCCCTGCTGTGAGTGGTCCTTGCCACACAGCATGTCTTCCTGTGGGGAATCCTGAGAATTGCTGCCTGTCAGTGTGGTGATGGGACAGCCCGGGCACGAGGAGAGCACTGCCCCAGTTGCTTTCTTGGAACGCCTTCCCTGTCACAACCAGAAATAAACCCAGCAGAGCAGCAGGGCTGACTTCTCAGACATGGGACATTCAGGCAGGGAGGGCTGAGTGTGGATGGCCTTCCTCCAGACCCTGCAAGCACTGGGATTGTACAGGTAGAATAACCGAGGGGAGGCTTCGTGATACTGCAGCTTCACAGAACAAAAGATTCAGGATGGCAAACACTGCTGGGGCAGAGGTTAATGGAGCAAATACCACCAGAAAGCAACAGGAGAAAGCTACCTTCCCTCACACTGGGCTAATGCTACTGAGAGCACAAAAAGCTGGGTCCCAGCAAGGGCTGTAGAGCCCAGAGCTCAGAGCAAAGGCTGCCACAGTGGCCAGTTGTGAATGGCAGGAGGAAGAATTTAGGAAAGAGAGTCATCCCCTCCCTAGCTGTGCCCTCCCAGCTTCTGGCAGCCACTGTAGGGACTTTCTGAGCCGGAGGGAGCATCCAAACCATAGTGTTAAGCAATATAATTATTATGACCAAGATAATAATAAAACCACCTAACCTCAGACTCCATCCGCTGAGCTCTAAGAGATGGAGCACACATTCTAGGATGAAAACCAGAAGCAACTTCACCCATCACAAAGCTATGGTCTAATTACTTGTCTTCTGGTGAGTTTTGCTTCTCAGAAATTCTTTAAAAAATGAAAACATCAAGCCCACCAGCTTTCTTTCCTCCTTACCCCTTTTTAAAAAAAAATACATAGACTGTAAGTTTATTTAAAATGTAAATTAACCACATTGCCACTGACAGATAACAAAGATAAACATTTATGCTAAGCTGCATTTTTCTTATCTCCCAAGATTGTTTTACTCGATATCCTGAAAGCATGAAACAAAATACAAGACAGACCATGTGCAGAGCCTCCCGCTCTCTGTGGAATGGCAGACAGCTCGAGACATTTGCTGGCTTCTTCACTTACCACTTTTCACATTCAGGCTGCCTTTTACGGTGTCTTTCCCTAAAACGTTCTCGGCTTCGCAGCTGTACTCCCCAGCATCTTCCAGCTTCACCTTGTTGAACTGCAGTCTGGAAATCTTTCTGTTGAAAAGTACAGCAGACATTTCTTACTCGATTGCTGACCATCCTCATGAACTGACAACCATTCCTGGCCCTGGGATGCTGCCTGGAGGGTCACCCCTGCCTGACCTCACAAGCCTGGACAGGATTTGGAGAAGCTCCTTCCTGGGATTTCCTGAGTGAACACCTCCCTCTGAACCCAGCGCTCTCAGTGTGTTGCATGGTTTGGTCTGACACCTGCTCTCACTCACACAGAAAGTCTTGTGAGGAGTTGAGCCCAAGAGTCCCAGCAGCCCAGCACAGCTTCCCACTCTGGAGAAAAGCCACTTTCCTGATGGGCAGCGGGATCTGCCTGCTAGATGGAGATGTGGAGAGGACATGCGTGTTCTGCACCTTCCCCAGCAGGGATGCCGAGCACTGTGGTGCTTCACAGGCCACATTCAGCAGTGCCATGCACTCAACACAAACACCCACAGGAGCCAGGGGGACTCATCCCTGTCCAGCCTGCAAATCCAACCCCCAGGATTTGCCCTGGGCAGCGCTGGTACCTTCCTCTAGGCCCACAAATAGGGCAAGCGCTTTGTCTGGCCCAAATACACCCACTCCAATGGACTACAGACATGTGGGGCTGAGCTGCACACACTCATCTTACCAGTCAGAAGTGCCTCAAAAGAGCAGGAGAGGGTGTGCGTGCCAATTTTAGGTGACACCTAAGAGCCTGTGCTGCTGCTCCGTGGCAGAGGGAGCGGCTCTGCAGCAGAGCTCTGCGGCGCTGTGGGAAGGCCTTTTCCACTGGCTATGACTCATTCCTGGGATGTCTCTGACTAATAGGCAAAACCTTTTGTTGCCTAGTTTAGCAGAGATCTACAGGAGCCTTCAACACACACTGAATGCCACTTATGAGACCGCAGTGGGACTCCCACGAGTCCCTCTGTTTTACTACATTTCCGTCCATTTTAGCCATCTTATCAAAACCCATCCTGCCTGCTCTTCTCATGAGAACATCTCTCTCTGCTTTCTGCCCCAAGTTTTACCTCAGGTCTGTGTCATACAGTCGCTGCATTTAGAGACTTGGAAGCACTGCCAGCTTTAGAAAGAGGTCCCAGTGGCCTATGTTGCTGAAGGCAAGTAAAATTCCATTTTATGTGGAAAATAAACATTAGCCTTGGACATACTTGCAATGTTGCACGTGTCATCCGAGAAGGACTTTTCTTTGGGCTGTGCAAATCATCGTCCATAGAAAGACCTTCACAGAAGCACACTGGCATCTTTTTAACACCATGACAAGCCCTTCTCCTGGAAGGCACGGCGCAAGGACACAGCATGAACATCTCACTAGTAATATTAGTAAATTAAAAGCACTTGGAGACAACTTGGTAGAGCTCCCAGGACGCAGGCGCTGCCCTGTTTTACAGGATGTGGTCAAGTGTTCAACTGCACGAGTTGGGGCCGCATGTGGAGCAGTTTCTAAATGAATGTTGACAGTATGCAAAGACCTCTTGAATCCCTCTGACTGTAGGTCTCCCTCAACCCACTTGGGCACCAGTTACTTGGTGCAGTTACTTGGGCCACCACATTCCAACGCAGGTGGCTAAAGAAGCCAGCTGATTCAGAGTGCTGCAAAGCTGCCCTGACTCCCAGCACCATACCCTTCTCTGAATGTTCTCTCAGAGCAACCTGTGACAGCCCTGGGCACTGTTGCCCTCCCTGCTGTGCTGCCTTAGGAGTCAAGCAGCACCCAAGAAACAGCAAAGCACTTAAGGATGTCCAGTGCCTGTAGCTGCAGTTGGTTCCTGCACCTTCCTGGGACGTACAATGGCTGTGGGCTCTCTTGGGCTGTTCAGGACACGTTTCCAGCTCCCTCTGCAGAAGCAGGGGTGGAAATGCTCATCAAAGGGGTGAGATGGCTCCTGGTACTACCACATGCAACCCCAAGACTGCCCCCAGCCCAGCCATTACTTTCTTCCAGCTGTCTCAACCCTCTTTTGCCAGAACACACCATTTGTTTTACAACCCACCCCTAGGAGAGGCTGCAGCTATTGCTGCTGCACATGGAAGAGATGCAGGCAGCATGTGCTGAAAGCAGCTTGGAAGAGCAAGGCTCTAACTCAGAGTCCATAGAAAACATCCCCCCTGGCACACCAGCACGCTGAGGCTCTGGCAGAGCTGAGAGCATCGATGGACACACTGCTTCAGCTGCTGGAGGACAGGTGTTCTACCCATAATTGGCTGCACCACAATCTCAATCCACAGCACGTCTCACCAGGTGTAGCAAATGGAAAAGTCCACTACAGCACTAGAATAACACCAAGAAATGTGGTCTCTTAAGGGTTTTTAGTCCCAAAGATATGAATCAGGGAGTTATTAGTGACACAAAAGGGTAATGAAAAGGGCCACACTTGACAGACTCATTGCCAAGAATAGGATAAGAGACATTTGGTCTTTTACCTGGAAGTGGAGAGGAATGTGAACAGAATAAAGAGTGATGTTGGCATTTAGAGCATAGCAGCAGCAAGGTGAAACCAAAGGGGATAATTTTGTTTTAATGCACAAGACTTGTACTGTCAAAAGAGCTTATTTTTACTTGCCAACACAGTTTGTTGAAATTCTCCTGGATTGTAAGATCCCCTTGAAAAACCAAGAGCTTTTTCTGGCCATTCATTCCCCAGGCCAGTGATGTGGCTACTCTTGGTCTTCACACTCTGCTGTATAAATGTCAGGTAACAGACTTGGGGAAAAAGAGATGGATCACCTTTAATGTGGAGCCTAGCCACCTTAAAGAGAATTTCCTTATTCTGGGAAGCACTGAAACAGCCAGAGAGACACCTTGCTTCACAGCATTAGTCAAGGGCCTTTTAATTAACATGGATCAGGCCTGAAGAAGAACTGAGCTGAAGGATGTCAAAGAGACTAGTGCTTTATTGATCTGTGTGTGCCAAAGGTGACCAGTCTGTCTCCGTTGCATTTTACTATCTCCAAGTGCTATTGAAATATCTCAAAGCTCCTTTGGAAATCAGTTTTTCAATGTCCTGTTCTTCCTCCTGATGCCCCCAAGGGCAGGTACTCTGTTCTCATGCAGGTTGAGGGATGATTTTGCAGAAACCCCAAGTGGCAGTGTCCGAGGAATTCTGCTGTGCCCAGGAGTTTTGGATGAAGCCTCCTGGGCAGTGTGTCTCCTGGGGACAGCAGGCCCTGGGAGAGCCCTACGTGTGCATTCACAAGGGTGCCTGCCTGCCAGAGGATGCCATTCTTCTGGAGGAAGGCACTGCCCCGGGCTGTTTGCTCAGTGAAAGGGCCAGGGTCACTGACAGATCCCATCATTTCACTGCAGTGCAACTCTGTTGACATCTCTTTACTCCAGGGGAAAATCTGGCTCATTGTCTTTCCTGACCCTCAGCACATATGACTTAGCCACTCACTAATTATCTCCTGTAGTGCCAGTGGAGGGATAAGCCATGGGGAATATGCTGTCTGCAAGCTCTGAGGGATAGGATTCACAAGGAGACCTTCAGCCTGGCCAAAAGAAGATCCCCTAAAATACCTTTCTGGCCAAGAGAAAAGAGGCCCCCAGAGGGCAGTTTGGAGGGATGAGTAAATCACCCTCTGCAGTGCCAATCTCCAGACTACAATGGGAAAGAGGGAGATCAGCCCTTGGCCAGGACCTACACAAAGATCCTGGCAAATTCTGGCCGGGAAGGGTGGCCTCATTGGCTGTAATTTAGACATCTCAGAGTTAGACATCTAAATGTGAGCTTGGGCCCTGAGGCCTCCAGTGCAGTCAGAGGAGAAGAAACAGGCCTTGCATCTCAGCCAAGGAGGAACTTCTCATGACAGCAGTCATGTTCCCACCAGCACTTTGGTCAAGCTTGAACCATTTTTCTCCTCTTACCTACTGCCAAGTGGAAACAGGGCCATTTTCCCAGGTCATCTCCTTGCAAAGCCATTCATGTCAGAGCGTGGGAGCAGGAGAGTGGCTGCCATGAGCTGCCTCCGAGACACCTACACTGAGGACTCCGTGTTCCCTGTGAGAGTTCAGCCACTTCTGCATTGTTCTGGACAAGAATAGCTCCAGGATTACTACTGCTGTAGCATTTTATTCGTCTTCTAAAAGTAGAGTAGCTACCACATAAGTAATGAAAAAGAAGTCAAGGAATCAGCTGATGAAGAGAATTTGGACACTACACAATATGGGGCCCCAAAATTGTCAATGGAGAGCACTGCACATAGTAAACACACCTGAAAGCCTAGGAAAAGGAAATTCCCAAACATGACCCTTGCAAAGGACACACTGGATGCACTGCTGTGGTTACCCATTAACTCCATTCCCCTCTGTTTGCTCGGAGAGCCAGTGGCAGGAAGCACACTGGAATTGCCTAGAGCAGGAAGGCCAGCAAAGTCTGTAACATGCACTGATTACATCCTGCCAGAGATTTAATTGGTACCTACGTGCTGTCCTGGCACTCTGCACCGCGCTGCTCTTGCCCTGGGAGAGCAGGTTAATGATTGGCAAGAAGATTCAGAATATCCAGGTTACGATCCACAAGTGCTGTCCAGCAGCCACCAAACACTGGGCAGTCCCACCAGCTGGAGCAGGGGCTCTCAGGGAACACATTTATTTTCCCCAGCACTCAGTGGGATAAAATAAGGCAGAAGAGATCACTACAATGCACGGGCAGCGTGGGGATGGCCATGGCAAAGCCCCTCCGTCCAGCAGGGCAGGAGCAGCCAGGAGCATCCTCTCCCTTGAACAGCCATCCCTGTGGAAGCCACCCCGATCTCTTCCTTGTCTTTCAGCTGTTCTCAGCAGAGCACAGCAGAGCTGGGCAAGATGGCTGTGCCTGCAGAGCTGGGGAAAAACTAGTGTCCTACACGGGTTACTGTGTGCTCCAGAGCATGATCTAGCCATCTCAGTATTAGCCACTGAAAGATGGGAAAGGGGACAAAAATGTCCTCAAGCAAAGAAATCAAATAAAAGGGGTAAGGGCAGGAAGTTTTGGACTTTTCAGCTCGGCCATCATCCCTTCTGCAGTGGGCAAAGGCCTCCTTCCTCCTCCCCTCAAACCATCATCTGCCCCGCTCCGTGTTTGACCTGCTGGAACAGTGGGAAACAGTTAATGTCCTTGTGGTGCCCAGGACAGGACCAAACATCCCCTGGCCCCCTCTGCCTGCTCTCTCCTACCCCTGTCCCCCAACATTAAAGTGCTGTTCTAACCTGAAAAGCAGATTTGCCCCTTCTCTGCTCAGCAGTGCTGTGGTCTCTCTGTGCCCAGGCTTGGGACAGGCTGATTTTAAGAGGAAGACTCGACCAGTCTTCACTCTGCAGAGCTGACACTGACACTGGTCTCAGAGCTGGAGTCACTTCTGGGTTGGGCAGTGTCAACAAAAGGGGAAAAGATCAATAAGTACACTCCAAAGAGCAGGGTCACTTTGTGCAACCCCCCACTCCAGCCTCAGATGCAGCCTCGGGTGTTCCGGCACTGGGAAGAGGTGTAGGGCAGCAGAGACCGTGACACACAACCACACCAGTCCCTGGAGTGGACTTTGTGGCTGTTCTGTGGAGAGGCAAACCCCTGTGTGCTGCTGCTCTCTGTGCCAGGCCAGGCTGTGGCACCTGCCAGGGAGTGACATCAATAAAATGCATAAAAAAGGAGTTTTGTGTTCAGGCTGAGGCACAGACATGATGTCAGTGTAGGGTTACATGTATTACTTTCTCCTGGAATTCAAGGTAATTGATCCATCCCACAAATGTTTCCTCCAAGCCCGATGCCAGGATTTGAATTTCTTAGAGAAAATGTAGATCCTGGAGCAGTACTCTGAGGCCGCCTCAGAGCAGGTTCTTTCCCTGCTTCCTGTGATCTCACGTGGGAAGGCTCCAACAGCTCCCCAAGAGCCACGGACTTCCCAGCACCAAACGTGGAACAAACACCTCACTATCCCAAAGAGGGTATGACCTCAATACAGAGACAAGCCCCCCACAGGGTGCCCAGGTCTCACCATCTCAGGAACCAAACCTTGAGCTGGTTCTGTGGTGGGGAGGGAAGAGGCGGTCAGTGCTGCTGAGGAGAAGGCACAGAGGTCCTACTTTGGAAGCATACCACTTATTAGATAGAGGCTGATATGCTGGGCAAATCAGAGGCAGCACCAAAACTTCAGGGATTGCCAAAAGAGGGGGAGAAAGGCCTGAGAGGACTTTTCAAGCAAAGCATATTAATTCTAAAGAATCAAGGGAGGAGCAGAGGGAGATGCCATGCTAAAAGCAGCTGCCTAGGGGACAGCCCTGGGCAGAGCCCAGGAATGGTGATAAGCAGGCTGCCAATAGACCAGGAAAGAGTATTTTGTGAAACAGAAATAAAGGGAAAGGGGTGGCACCTTCACATGGACAGGAAACTACCCCTCCAAAACCTCTGTGAACCATCACTGTGGTGGCCCACAGGGTGTGCAAGAGATTTAGTTACAGGTTTGGGTCTCCTTTCCGAGTTTGAAGCCTTTTGGATGCACGTCATTCTTTTCTCTCCAAGTCATTTTTCTGCTGTTGGTACATGTGACAGATCCTCACCAGCGTCTGATCCATGAAATGCAAGGGGAACCTGGATAATTCATGGCTGCACGTACATGATGCGCTGTCCCAGATGAACTGCCAGCAGCCTCAGCCCTCACCCCTAAGGCAAAGCATTTTAACTTAAAGGGGATGAATGGGATTTCAGCTCCTGTCTCAATGAGGGCCTCAGCCTAATCTGTGACATTTTGCAACCGCAGTGGGCGAAGGTCTGCAGGGAGAGATTTGATTTTTTTTTTTCTTTTAAGCAGCCAACATCACTGTGAAAACCACATAAAATTTCAGGCAAATAAAGCTCCTTCCACCTCTGTGTTTGCACACACCATCAGCTGAAGCAGCCCAGCCTCTGACTATAACTTGTTAGCAATTGTAACTCAATCAAGTTTAATTAAACGTCCATTCCGTGACTCTCTCAGAAGCCCCAACTTGCAGAGTTTGTGGATTGTTCAAGCCCAAGACCCAACTGCTTCTCCTTTCAGTTCTCAAATTCCCTGGTTCAGTCCCAGGTGCATTAGCCAAGATGATGTCCATCATCTCCTCTAAAACAACAAACAGACAAACAAAGGAGATTCTCTCCTTCACACCCCCCTCCAATAAAGTGCCTTCAGCAGCTAAAACCAAATCCCAAATATCGGAGACTCATAATGACATCGTGAGAGTTAGCAAGGCAGCAGCTCCCCTGGTGATTATAACAACACCGGTGCTTGAGAAGAGTCTTCGCTTCAAGGCATCTGGAATTGCTCTTGCAAGATCCATTGTCAAATGAGCTTTTTCCTTTGTTTAAAAATGTCAGCCCGAAGACCCCTGCCAGAGTGGTGGTATAGCCTGCTTGGGTTCACTCTGGCTCCCACAAGCCTTCAACAGTCCTCTTTGCCCCTCCTTGTCTCCAGGCTTAATTAGGAAATCATTTATCTTTATTGGCACTCTCTTTCCCCTGCTGCTTTGGCATTATTATTTTTTTTTGCCTTCATTCCACTGCAGTGAGCTGTACAGGGAAGACCACAGCCCCATTCATTGTGGGTGGGGAATAATCTACAACTGGGAGCCCTACAAGGAAGACCCCAGCAATGAATCTGCTCCAACTGGTATCGCCTGAGGGACTACTGTACAGAAACAGGACAGGAGGGTATCCCTTGGCTCCACTTACAGGCTAACAATAGGGATTCCTGGTGATACTGAAAGTAGGACACTAATCCCAAGGGATGTCATATGGTCAGCCTGTCCCAAACTGAACTGCCAACTCTTTCCAACCTAATGATACGCCTACTTCATCTCCCTTGGTAAAAGAGCACACAAAGAGAAGGGGCTGTAAGGACAGCCACAGCTCGGGGACTATCAGGCTCTTGGACTCTAGCTGAGCATCTACATGCTCAGGCTGAGCCCTGAGCATGGCTTCAAGTAGGGAAGGTTCTCCACACCTCCACAAACAGAAACTCCTTTGGCTTTCTCCACAGCTGGCATTTGACCGTTTGCCAGGAGAGTCAGAGAGTCAAAACCCAACTGAACTTCATGGGAGCCAGTGGCCTCAGACCACAGACACACTCAGCTGAAAATGGCATCGCTTTGGCAGCTCAGAGGGAGAGCCACTCGCTAGGCTGTGCTTCCACTGCCCCAGGCAATTCTTTCTGGGTAATTTCTCTAGGTTTATTCAAATTGGGATGGAGATAAAATTCCAGCCAATAATTTCTTCCACCTTAAAGAGAAATTTCCCCTTTGTGCAAGCCAGGCTTGCCCCAGCCTGTCACACTAATTACAGATGGAACATGTAGTTCAGAAAGGAGGAATCAGAATTGTTCCCCTCCCTCCAGCAAATTGAAAAAATCCATTGAAAAAAAAACAAAACCACCTGACTTCTTTGCCTGATGGCACCAGAAGTTTTGCTGGTAAGTTTAAAAACAAGAGGGAAGATGATTGATGGAAAAGGTAAAGAGCTGACATGCAGTCAAATGCTCCTCTCCTCCTTACATCCCTTATTTTTAAAGGGATCTCCTATTCTAGGGATCAGATGAAAACCTGATCATAAAATAAATGGGCTTCAATTACTCTTTCCAGAGACCCCCAGGCTCTCTAAACACACGGGAAGAAAAGCCAGGAATGAGTCACAGAGGGCAACCAGGCTCTTCATGTCTCCCATCCCATGCCTCTGCATGCTAAGGGTCACAGAGTTGCAGACAGATTCCAATGCAGAGCTGTGCCCAGCTCTGCCAGGGACTCACAGGGCCAAGTGAAATGCCATTGACAACACCTCCACATCCTGGAGGGCTCCTTCTGCCTGGCTCCAGCAGAAAACTCTATCAGGTCTTTGCATCACACTTTTAAAGAAATGTTCCTGTGCACCTGGCCAGGTCCTGCTCAGTCTGAGAAGCTTTTTGCCTTGTGTCCTTTCTCTGTGAAGGTCCCTCTCCACTGCTCCATTTCTGGCCCTCTGAGACCCCCACTCTACTCTGAACTGAAAGGAAGCACAGAGGATTATCTGGAGACCAGTGTTATCTCTTAAGTGGAGCCAGATGTACAAACCCCATCATTCTTGAATTAATCATCAGAGAGTAAGATTTCCTTTCAGAGCTTTACAGTTTAGGATGCTTATCCTTCCCTGGAGTCCTCTCCTAACATGCTGGAAGTAATGATTTACACCCATATCCCGTATCCCTCTATTAAACTCAGCCCCACCAGCTACATAATGAAAACATCAAAGTCACAAGGGCTCCCTGGACCCTCAGCCTGCACTGAGCAATTTTTAATGTTTGTTCCATGCAGACAAGACCGGAATGAGGCAGGTCCAATGCCAGTGGACACTCTGCCTCGAGACCCAGCAAACCCAGTGGAGGGGAGAAAGGTGGGAATGCCAGACCAGGTGTGCCCCGACCTGCTTGGACAAATGTTCCTGCACTGCTGACTGCTTAACCAGAGCCAAGTGCTCAACAGGGGGTTATCATCTCAGAGCTGTCCCACAGAATCACAGAATCATTAAAGCTGGAAAAGACCTCTGAGATCATTGAGTCCAAGCATTAACTCAGCACTGCCAAGGCCACCACTAACCCACATCCCTAAGTGCCACATCCACATAGTTATTTAACACTTCCAGGGATGGTGGTTCCACCACCTCCCCGGGCAGCCTGTTCCAATTCCTGGTCACCATTTCAGTGAAGAAATTTTCCTTAATATCCAGCCTAGCCTTCCCCTCCCTTGGCACAACCTGAGGCCATTTCCTCTTGTCCTGGCTCAACGGCTGCTTGAGGCCAGTCTCCATAGCCTGGTCCCAGCACAAGACAGGTAAACCCTCCACTTAGTAGCACGTTTTAATGGCAGGAGGGAGCAGAAGCTGGAATGGGAAGAGATTCTAGGGGTGCTTTGGGCTCACACCTTTGCTGCTGATGGGGCCTCAGACACTGCAGGAGGCTTTCCTTAGAATGTTTATCCTTGGCTTGTTTTGCCAGCAGGAAGCCCTTCCAGCACACACACACATCTTTGGCCTGTCACTGGAAGGCTGAGAGCCAACGTGTTGCCATGGAAACTGGTAAATGCAAAATTATGACTTGACAGCAGTGTCCTAAGGAAAGAGGATCAACCTTCTTCCATATGTTTCTGCCTCTGGCCCAGGGAGTGCATGTCCCCCCTGCACCGCTGTGGGTGGGATGCCCTCCTGTCCCCGTTTCGTGCTGGACACGGGGTGCCAGGAGGCAAGGAAGGACTGTGATATGTGTGAACACAGCAGGGAGGTGCTGCGAGAGGATCCCTCCCCAGGGAGTTTTGCTGGGTGTTTGGTGTGGGGCCGGTTGCTCTCTAGCTCTGAAGGAAATAGCTCCCCAACACCCCTGCAGGGGCGCAGTGTCCGTGGGACGGACGGGCTTCCCACGCCGGGCTACAGTGGGTGGTGCAGACATTTCTCCAGGGCATCCCAGCTCCAGAACCCATCAGTAAACAAACAAGGCCATGAGGCTGACGAGGGCCACAAAAACACTGAGGGCAGCAGAGCAGAGAGGCAGGCACAGCTCTGCTGCCTGCAAGCCCCGACAGCCCTTCCTGAGCAGACAGCTTCCAGTTATCCTGGATCTGCTGCTGCTTCCAGCACTGACCACCTCTGCCTCATCCCAAAACAAATCCTGGAGTTATTATGAAGGAGGTCAACCATCTTGGGTGTGAACTCTGAAATCAAACCCAACAGGATTGAAATTAAATTAGAATAACTGACAGTGTCCCGTTCGAGCACTGACTGATTTTTCTAATTGATTTTTTAGTGGCTTTTAATTTTAAAAATTGCTACTCTATCAAGTCCATAATGGGCTACTTTTTGCACACTCACATATAACATATGTTAGCAAAGAATTAGTTTCAAGTTTTCCAAGGGGTCAGGCAGTTGCAAGCTGACTGCTGCTGCCTAGGTCAGGATATATGAATGTAATCATAGTCATGGGATAAATTTAAGATACTTCATGTGTAAATATTTGGCCTTGAAAAATATCAACATGCATCCATTTAAATCAATTCCCAGCGAGAACCCCTGGGCTTAGTCACTGGGGCCTCTTTCTCCAGGTGCTTGAATGAGGTGGTCCTGAGAGTGACACTCACTGAGAGCAGTCACCCAAGAGCTTTGTTGTGTGGGGAGTTTGGAGCAGCCTTGATGGAGCTGTCCCTGGATGCAGCAATCCAGGGATTTGCACTCAACAAGGCCTCCACTGTGACTGTGGTCCCTGATCAGACAGTATCGTGATGTACTTTTGCATCTCAGTCCTGGTTAGTCCAGAGAAGAGAGGAGTGAGAGGGGATCTCATCAATCCATACAATTATCTCCAGGGGGTGTCAAGAGGATGGTGCCAGACTCTTTTTAGTGGTGTCCAGCAACTGGACAAGGAGGAATGGCCATAAGTTAAAACACAAGAAGTTCCATGATGAACTTATTCACTCTGAGGGTGGCAGCGCACTGGAACAGCTGCCCAGGGAGGTCATGGAGTCTCCCCCTCTGGAGACATTCCAAACCCACCTGGACACGTTCCTGTGCAACCTGCTCCCGGTGACCCTCCCTTGGCAGGGGGTTTGGACTGGATGATCTCCAGAGGTCCCTTCCAACCCTGACAATTCTGTGATTCTGTGATCCTTGCAGTTGCCTTAGATGTTCCTGTGTCCACCTTAATTCAGAAGAGAACAACCAATTCCTCCCACAGGCCTGTGGGTGGGTGCTGAGGCAACAGCTGAGTTTGGATAACTTCTGCATCCAACCCCCTAATCCCAGAGCCAGAGTCCCCCCACGTGACCTGAGCTGCCAAAACCAGCCTACAGCTGGCAGGGAAAGCCTTGTCTCCCCAGGTCGATACTCTCGGGTATCCAATGACACTCTTATCCTGCTCCTCTCTCCACTACTCTCTGAGGACACTGGGAATCTTGCTCGCTCTCCTAGGCATGGTAAATGTGCTGAGCATGGGCCTGTGGCTCTGAGGAAGCCCCTCAGTGCTGCTCAGCACTGACCTGGGGAGAGCAGCAGCACCTCCAGCCAGACAGCCCCGGACCCAGACACTCAGTGAGCAGAGGCAGAGCAGCCCCATGTCATACTTACTTCCCATTCCCATACTTGATCCGGATGTCTTTGCTCTTCTTCAGCTCTTTGCCATCTTTAAACCATTTGTAGGATGGCTGAGGGTTTCCAGCAGTCGCCTCACATTTCAGGGAAATCTTCTCACCCACATGAACATTTGGGCTCTTCAGTTTCTTCAGTTTGGGAGGAACAGCTGCAAGAAGAGAAAGGAGACACTGTAAAACCTGCCTCTTTCAGAGGCTGCACGCACACAGTGGGAGCCCACCAAGCCCCCTGCCCTAGGAAAAGCACCTTCTGCCCCCACTGCTGCATGATGAGGGAGAGGGGCTGCCCAGGGGAAACCAGCACAGTCAGGGAAGGAGCAGGGAGGCAGAAATGTCCATGTGAGGAACAAAGGGAGGCCCTGGGTCTGGGGGATCCACATGACCAGCCCTGATGGCTGCACAGCTGCCCCTACCCACACAGGCAGGACCCCCGTGTCTCCTGCCAGCACAGGGGTTGCTGGGCTCTCCGGGCTCTCCCACCAAGTTCTTCAGAGACTGTTTCCCCCTTTTCCCTGCCATTGCTGCTGCTGATTGCCAACACCTACATGACCCCTGCTGCTGCCATGGGCATGCTGCCAATCCCACAGCCCCACCAGCCCCAGCCAGAACGTTCTGCTGCAGAAGGAGCAGAGGCAGGTCACAGGGAGAGGTCCCCTGTTCCCCAGCAACGTGTCAAGGATGCTCTGTGCCTGCTGAGAAGCCCTACTGTCATGGAGCACGGCAGGACCAGCAGCACTGAGAGGGGCTGCAATAAAAACCTGCATGTATAAAGGATGAGAAGGGGAAGGACAGCCATTCTTCCGCCTGCAAGCAGGAAAGTGAAAGAAAGTAAGTGCTTAAAATGGTGTTAGGCCAGCAGTGTCAGGCTGGCCAGCAGCCTTTCCAGTCTGGAGCCTGGCTCTGCATGTGGCTGTTTCAGAGAGCTGATTTTTACCGTGCACCTGGAACATCAGACAAAGAGGGAGATACTTCTTATCAATCTCTGCCAGGCTTTATATTAAACCTGACAAGAAAGGATTACCAGGCTTGCAATTTTTCTTTCGACTGATGGCTCTGCACTCTTCTAGCTTCCTTTCTCATTCTCAGTGTTAACCTCAAAAAAGAAAACAGCAACTTGCTGGTTTTGCCTTGAGAGTATTGGTACCAATGGTTTCCTTGTCTAAAATGAGTTACAGACAGAGCATTTCCTCTGTCTAACATGCACAAATCACCTTCTAATTGCCTCGTGCATTCTGATCTTGTGATATGGCAGAGCACTCACAGGTGGAGGAACTGGGTGGGTTTATTAGAACAATCGCTATTTTACAGACCTTTGTATGTCTCTTCTTGTTCTTCAAGCCAAGCTACTTTGTCATAGGTTGGTATTATTTAAAGACTTTTTCACCAAAAGGGATCTTATACGAGGTAAAAAGCACAGTGATCATCAGGCTGCTGTGGTAGGAAGTTCTGAAGACTCTCATGTTCCTCATGGGAATGAGAAGCTGAATTGTCCTTAATCACAAAGATGCAAACACAGCCAGAAATGGAACACTTTGGGGTAACAGGAATTAGCTGAGCAAAGCTCAGAGTGACTGAAAGGCAAATCCAGAGCCCTGCCCAAGCACACCAGACCTTCCACTGCAGCCCCACTGGTGCCACAGCAAAGGAGCAAACTGAAGATCCAGGAGTGCAAAGGAAGCACGTTTAGCACACCAAGGGAAAAAACAATAAATAAACAGAACAATAAACCCCTGTGCAGACTCCCTAGAAAACCCATGGCACAGGCAGCAGGATGGGGAGGGCTGTGTCTGGGCTTGGTAGGATAAAGGGGAATGACTTGAAGATGCAGGAGGGTAGATTTAGATTAGATTTTAAGAATAAATTCTTCCCTGTGAGGGTGGTGAGGCCATGGCACAGGTTGCCCAGAGAATTTGTGGTTACCCCATCCCTGTAGGTGTCCAAGGCCAGGTTGGACGGGGCTTGGAGCAACCTGGGCTAGGGGAAGGTGTCCCTGCCCATGGCAGGGGGTGGAACGAGATAAGCTTTAAAGTTTTTTAAGGTTGATCCAACCCAAACTATTCCATGACACTAATGGGACAGGGACAGCATAAAAAGCACTTGCTCAGCTGCAGGCAATCACTGCAGGCTGCACACTGATATCTGGCACTGCTGCCCAGGTCACTGTGCCTTGGCACAGACAGACTTCTGACCAAAAATGATCTCAAGCTTTTCCCAGGTTTCAGGAACTCTGTGAAAACCCAAGGTGTCATTGGTTTTGTGAAGCCCATATCCTCGATCCTTGCCTGGAAATGGGTTGCCCAGAAGAGCGGGAAGGCAGGGAATGGAGAGGAGAGCTTGTCCCTTCTCAGAACACCCAGGAAGGTAAACAGGACCTTGCTTTTATAGGGGTCATTTTGGGGCAGAGAGAAATAGACTCTATCAAATATTTATTCTGCCTGATTGTGTGTGTCAGTTTGCTCCTATTGTACCCTGAGGTCACCCTGTCCCGTGCCAACAGTATCCATATGCCTTAAATACTGGGAAGGTTCTGACCTTGGCAGGGGTGCATCTGCTTCAGGTTGTTTCCAGCCTTGTGGTCTGCAAAATTATGAAGCAGGCAGCATGTCCTGAGAGAAAGTTGTATCAACCCTGCCAGTCTCCCCCAGAATGCTGGCAAGAGCAGGGCAAATCCCAAAAACCTGGAGTCTGTGTAAAGAGACAGCTAAGGACAGACAAGAAATCTTCCAGGATCCCTATTCCCAGTTCCTCCCCACCAATGTGAATCTCATCTCACCCAAATCTCTGCTCCTCTTGCACCTTGTGCTCTTGGCCACTGGTGATAAATTCCAGGATATTCCTAAACAAGCAGGTCCAAAGAGACACATGCAGAGGTGGATCTGACATTGACACATTGCATCCCATCCCTCCAGCAGAGAATCTTGCCCACATAAAGGGAGGAGAACATCTTTCCTCCCCAGTCTGCATGTATTTGATGTCTCACTATAGGGAGGGAAAGGGGCAGTGCATTCAGCTCCAAGCCACACTGCATGGACTGTAATTCCCCAGTTGACAGGGGAGTGAAAGGGGAATCCAGCTCAGAAATATTCTGGACTGTGCCTGGGAAAAGCGCTCTGGACGAAGAAGCAGAGCTGTGCTCCCTGGCACACAGCACATCTGTGCCCTCACTGCTGCTCTGCAGTGTGGCTTGTGCTTGGACAGCAGCGTGGGAAGAGCAGGCAGAGCCCCAAGCCTGGGACACAGCATCCAGAGCCACGCTCTGGTCAAAAGGGAAGCCTGGCCTTGGTCTCGGGGAAGGGCTTCTCTTGGCTGGAAAGCCTCGCCTCATAATTCCTTCATCTTTCAGAAAAACACAGAAACCCTCATTTAGAGCCATTAACTGCTGATGACTCCGCTTAATTCCAGCCAAAGACTTTCCTCTGGTTTTTACTTGCATTGTTTAAACTGCAGCCCTTATTCGTAGTCTGAACTTCTCTAACTTTGGCTTCCAGCCAAGAGATCTCTCTGCCTTTCTCTGGTAAATTTGAACCCCATCGAGCAACCAGAAACCCCTTCCCTTTTTAGGTACTTATAAACTATGACTGAATCACCTTTCAACCTTTTCCAGCAGTAAACTAAAGTAGCATGAGAGGCCAAAGCAGCACATGGAGTGCTAATACTGGAGTATGTCAAAGTTTTACATTTTGGTTCATTTTCAGCTTTTGACTCATTTCTCATCTCTGCCCTGTCCAAATGACAGAGTTGCAGCTCAGAAAGCCATGAGTGTCATTCAAACACATGTGAGGATCTTAAAAGTGTTCCCTTTATTTAGTGCTCTGAACATTTTGGGTCATTTTAATCTCCTCCTTACTTGGTACTTTTTCAAACATGCTGGGAAAACAAAGTCACCAGCTTCATCCATATCAAAATAACACACTATCGCAGGCAAACAGCCTCAGGTGCATACCAAGCAGGGTCCAGGTCCAATTTCCCCACGTTTCCATCAATTCCCAGCTCCCCAGCCTCTTCTTCCCAGGTAACTGCTGCTCAGATGGGACCAGAGCTAAAACACTGATCCAGGGTCACCCAAGTAACCCCATCCCCCTGGCACAGGCTGAGCTGAAGCTGCTGTTCCAGCTTTTCATCATCTGGATCTCACAGAACTGCTCTGCCAGCTCATGGTCTCCTCCAAGCTGGGCTCCCCGTGACTCCGGGTTCACCAAAACAGGGAGGAGGGTTTTGGCTGCACTTGTCAGACTGAAGGTACAGCTTAGGATCTGTGTCTCTGGTCACCTTGCAGTCCTGTCAACCCCTCCTCTGTCCAAATTGGATCCTCCTCTCCATGGGGTGAAGAACCATGAGCCTCACAATGCCTGAGGTGTTGGACAAAGGGACCAGCTGCATTCCAGGCAATTTTTCTAATAGACAACCACGCTGAGAGTATGTTGTGCTGCAGAAAGGAGGCGTGCATATTGATAGAGCTGAGACCAGCAATAAATACAGATTTTCTATAGGTTCTTGCTCACTCCAAGGTCAGATGAAACCCAGCAACTGTTAGATCCCAGCCTACACTGGCTGTGTAGAATTATCCCTAAAACATGCCAGGGCTAGGATCGACAAATGCACACAATTTCCTAACCTGTTCTAAGAGCCGTGTTTCGTCACAACACCTTTGCAGGAGAGGTTTACCCTCTGATAGCAACTGCTGCCAAGTCACCAGCTTCTCACGGGGAGAAGAGGGTTACAAAAGCCTAAACCACTGAGCTCTAAACTACACGACACGAGTTGTTTGAACTTCCACCATAAAAGGACTCACATGTACACACTGCTTTAATTAATTAGCTTCTGATTACATTTGATATAACACTGAAGTACCTTGATGATAACAACACCTCTTTCCCTTCTGGTACCTGCAATATGCCTGCAAGCACCTCAGAGCCTCAGCTCAAAAACATCATTAATCTCAGGCGGGCAGAGTGCCCAAACAGAGTCCAACAATGGAGCGGTGACAAAACCGCATCCCACCCACAGAGCATCCTACATAAACAATCCCTCAGCAGCAAAAAGCAGGAGCAGTCATCCTGGGAAAGGTGCTCTGTGAACTCTGTAACAGCCAGCCACAGACACTGCTTCCCGAGCCATCGGGGATCCTCCGGAGCAGACAATCTACAGGCACGTCTGGGATCTCCACACAGCTGATGTCATGAGACGTGACTTATCCTCCTGGCCTCCTCCAAAGGTGTAGTGTGAACCACTGGAGGCTCCCCCACACTGCCTGGCATGTGGAGGGTGGCAAAGTGTTTAGGTAGGGGGACCTGGAGAACTGAGGGGATAGGATCCTTCTGTATCTCTCTGAGCAGCTGAGGGAGAAGGCAACTTAGCTTGAATTCCCTTGGACATGGAAAAGGGAGGCTGAAAAAATGCTTTCTCACAGGAATGGGGGAGATGCAAGGAGAGTTAAGACCTACAAACTCACAGGTGATGCCTTGACACCCCTATATCAGTGACGGTTGCAACCCTCAGGTCAGGACACCCCTCCTCTGCCAGAAGGGGAGTGAAGGTGCACAGGTGCTCTCCTGGAAATGGGCTTTTGTGTTTCTCAGGCTGCCCAAGCCATTGGTCCCAGGACAGCCCTTCCACATCAGTGCTGGGCCTTCCAGCCCCTGGGCTGCTGCACTGGGGTGGAGAAGCTGCAGGTCCAGCAGTGTCTCCATGAGTCTGAGCTCACAGTTCTCAACAGAGAAATCCGGGCACCCAAAGGATGCTACAGGCACAGTCCTTGAGGTTTCCACCATCCTTGCCACTGAAGGACAAGATCTGGAGGCACAACACCTGCCCGAGCCAGGTCTCAAAGGCTGCTATTCCCTCAGCTCCTCCTGGAGAGTCCCCACAGCTTTGCTGTTCAGTGTCTCACTGCGTGCACAGGCCTTCCCTTTTACACAGGGCACCTCAGATGGGAGCCTTTCAATGTTCTCTCACATGGAAAACTCCAGGGTTCAACTTTGCATGGGAAATATTTTGCAACCTTGACTTGCTCCAAATTCAAACAGAAACATTTGCAAAGGCAAAAGTTCCTAACCAAAAGGAATTTTTCCCATTTCTGTCATCTCTACTACAAGGTGAGGATACATGATCCTGGCACAAGGCATCACCATAGACAGGCTGGGACACCAGACATCTTTGGGGTCAGCATGCTTTCCACTGGGCTGATACCTCTCAATTCTTGGCTAATGCAGGCCCACTGCTTCTGGTGTGCTTGCTGTCCACTCTTTTAATCAGAGGTGATGCTCCTTGGTCCTGGGTTTTGCTTGGCCTTTATTTGACAAAGAGACAAACCTGAACCTCAGCAGTAGCAGCAGCAGCTCGTGACCCCCTGGACTCTTTGACCATTTCAATACTGGCTGCAAATGCCAACCTGTCAAAGAAGGGACCTCCTCTGAAGAAAGCTCCCTTGTGCCAGAAAGAATGGAAACATGGGATCCACTTGAAAAAAAGCCTCACTTAACGCTTAACACACTCAGTGTTGGCCCTCCTTTTCTCTAGGTTTTTATAGAGAGGGCAAAAGGCAGTTCCTGCTGTGCACCAAGGCATCTGCAGTTGGAACTCCAAACAGAGCTCAACTCCTTGGTGGCAGGGTCAGAAGAACTCCTCGGAGTCTGTGACCCTCCAATGCCCCTGGAAGTAACTGGATTTAAGGGAAGCTGTGGAACAACCCTGCCTTTGTTGCACGGATGGACACAACGTCCCCAGCCCACACACAGCCCGGAGCCTGTGGGAGAGAACCTTGGTGTCACACTGACACATGGCCCCATACCAGCCTCTGCCACCACCCACCAGCACGTAACTACAGGCTCCAAATCCAGAATATTAAATATAATGTAATATCTGAAATGTGCTTTATGCTTCAGGGGACTTATGTTTCAGTTTATGGCAAAAGGATGGTCAGACATTCTCACGGCAGCATTTTCAGCAGCTCCCTCAGATCTCGGGGCGCTGGGCAGGGGCACATGGCAGGTGAACAAATTTAAATTTCCAAGGGGTGGTGTTTTGCTGTAGCCACTATTAGGCCTTTCAATTAACAAATAGACATGTTTCTCTATGATCAGTGATCATAGAATTACAAAACCATAGAATGGCTTGGGTAGGAAGGGACATTAAAGTTTATCTCATTCTAACCCCTTGCCATGGGCAGGGACACCTTCCACTAGCCCAGGTTGCTCCAAGCCCTGTCCAACCTGGCCTTGGACACTCCCAGGGATGGGGCAGCCACAGCTTCTCTGGGCAACCTGTGCCAGGGCCTCCCCACCCTCAGATGGCAGGAACTCACTATGGGAGCCAGCATTAAAGGATGTGGCTCATGTTGGGCATTTGTATCTCACTTCCACTGTGCAGTTAGTGAAAAGAACAGGTTTCAGCAAGGGTTGATAGCCCAAAGCTCTCCAAGGACACGGGAGATGCACTCTGTGCCTGGCAGGCACCTTGCTGCTGTGCCCTTCCCACAGAGGGACACCAGCAGGAGTCAGAGGATCATCGTTGTGTTCCTGGGAGAGATGCCACTTCGACAGCCACAGACACAAGTATGACAATGTAGGAGCCACTGCTCCAGGTCCCAGAGGGTCTTCTGAGAACATTCATTCAGCTGACTCACAGGTCAGACAACGATGTGGAAAGGACACAGATGACTGGAAGCGTGAAGATGCTGAAAAGGCTGAAATCTGCAGACTTGGAGTTGGAGTGAAACGTGGAAACGTTGCTGGAGCAAGAACAGCTGCATTATTCCTTCCACACCTTCCCTAACACACAAATTTCTTTTCCCTTAACCAGTTCCTGTAGCCTTCTCTCTCAGGGAGGAGGAATGACTACAACACCAATCCACAGCACTATTTATGCATTTAAAACTGAGTTACAACAACCAGTATTTCCATGACCATTCCCATCATCAGATAAAGTTTACTGGAAAGTTACAAGGGTTGTTGGTTTAGGTTTGCTCCCCATAGGATCCCTCTGGCAGCTCAAACCATGGGATTTTAGAGGGCTTTTCCAATCTTAATGATTCTAATTCTGTGAAAAGGTGCCAGAAAGCCAGAAAGTTCACCCTCCTCTTAAAAATTCTGGCTCCACCTCTATATAAGAACAACTCCTCTGTCTTTCTCTTTCCCACAGTTGATAATTTAGTTATTCTTTCCAGTGAAAGTTTTGAAATTGGTGTATGATTTGGTGCAGAGCCCGAGGCTGAAATCCCAGCTCCATTGAACTCAGTGAGCATCTGGTCACTGGGCAAGGGGATGTCTTCCCAATACCCAGGCTTCTCACCCAAATTGTTAAGACAGCTAGGAAATGCTTTTATCACAGACTAGGCAGCAATGCTGGAGGTGTCCATACACATGGCCGCTCAAGCACTCACCTGAATAGCACAACAGCCACAAATAATTCACATACAAAGATGCAACATTAAAAACCGGGGGCTGAAGTGCTTGGATTTGCCAAACCTAGTACTCTATGAACGCTAGCTGGTTTGCAAACAATGTAATTGGAGTAGAATTGCTATTGTGTTTGTTTGTTTTGAATATTTTTGGCCAGGAAGTTGTCCTGGAGGTATAGTTGAGCATAAGTGGTCTGGTGGAAAAATGTCATTCATTCTGTTCCTATTAAGACCAAAAACAATAGCCACACAAAGACAGCAGCGACAATTTCTGCTCTTCATGCCTCTAACAATGTGTTTTCAACCCTAAAGGCAACATCTTGTTTGTACCCAATTGATTCTGGGATCGTATTTTATATAATCAAATATATCTTTGAACAAAGATACGTTTTATAAACTGCTCAATTTCCAGATGACCTTGGAAACAGCAATTC
Source organism: Cephalopterus ornatus (assembly GCA_013396775.1). Lineage (NCBI taxonomy): Eukaryota > Metazoa > Chordata > Aves > Passeriformes > Cotingidae > Cephalopterus > Cephalopterus ornatus. Next base: position 333,608 of record VZRE01009284.1, read on the forward strand.
ATAAAATATAGCTTTATCTCTATCTTCACAATCAGCTAGAAAAATTGCCCACCCATACTCTTTGGACTGCCAGGCCAGAGCCAGCCAACAAACGAATTACCCGGAGCATCCAAAACTTTAAAATACATTAATCCTTTGTTTCAGTCACTGAGCACTAAGCACAAATTACTTGCCCTTGTACCCTGGTAAAGACCTGGGTGACATCCATCATCTTTCAATCACTAAAGGAAAGTGATTGAAAACCTCACCCCAGGAGACAAAACAATCTAAGTTAGCAAAAAACCCCCCTTGTTTCATTAAATGTTTATTGTGAAATCTGTACATGAAACCATATATAGACCCCTGACGTCATGGCAATGCTGAAGGCTGTGTTTCAAGTTACAGGGAAGGATTTGCAGATGTAAATGGCCATTAGTGGAATATCATTGGTTCTACAAAGGGATGAAGAAAACCTTCTTGGTGTTTTACAGCTTTATGAATCACAGGAGGGTTGCTTTAAAACACAGGGGAGGAAAGCTCAGTTAAAGGGGAGCTGAAATTCTTTTATCAGAGACAGTCTTCCCTGCCTGGGCTGTCCCAAGGACAGGAGGACAGACCATCATGGATCATTGCAGGAAGAAATTCTTCCCTGTGAGGGTGGGGAGGCCCTGGCACAGGTTGCCCAGAGAAGCTGTGGCTGCCCCATCCCTGAAAGTGTCCAAGGCCAGGTTGGACAGGGCTTGGAGCAACCTGGGCTAGTGGAAGGTGTCCCTGCCCATGGCAGAGGGATGGAAAGAGATGAGTTTTAAGGTTCCTTCCAACCTAAACCATTCTGTGGTTCTATGATGATCCTGTGACTCAGGCAAACCTGCAAAAATAGGATCCACTGCAACGTGTGGGTACAGCACAACCCCAAGCACTCTCACAAAGTCCTTCAGTTAAATCAGCACATGGAACGCTGCAAACAGGTAAAGGAGGCAAAGTCCCTGAGGTTTACCTCACAAACCTTTCCCTCTCTGCCCAGCTCTGGCTCCTGCCCATCACAGTCAGGTGGAACGCGAAGGGGATGCACTCCCAGCTTCAGCACAGCACTTCTGGACATCTCTTTCCTCCTCTCTCAAAATACTGTATTTAAATAGAATGAGGACCCCAGAGGGGATGAATTACTGAGGGGTGAGGTCGGAGGTCAGGAAGAGCATAACCACAGAGCCCCGTCTGCAGCTCCTCACTGAGGAGGGACTGGTCATTCCAGCCCTCACCAGCACAATCCCAGCACAGAATCCTCCTCTTTCCCTGACTCAGAAGACTTAACAGTGAGAGACAACTTTAACAAGTGTTTTTAAACATTCTTGACATCAGCAAGTAGGGGAAAATGAGAAAAACTTGGGATCAGTTACAAAGATGCTAACTCAGGGCAGCAAGAGGTCAAGTGAAGGTCAGATGTGCCAGCCCAGCTGGCAAAATTGTTTCAATATTTCAACTTCCCACGAAGTCCTGGGCCAGAGGACATCCCAGTGTTTCACACACAGCCAGGTAAAACAGCACACAAAGCAGGGAAGCAGAAAGCACTTTAGAGTCTGGACAAATAAATTTGATTAGCAGTCTCTAACAGTGAGGTGGGGGAATGTTTAATTTTTTAACCTATAAAAATAATATTCTCTAGCATTCCGTGACAAAAGCCAACCACTTGCAGCCTTAATTAGAATACTTTTTTTCCCACGTCTCTGCTTACTTTGAAAGTTCACCATTGTCTCTGGTGAGAGACAAATCTACCAGAGGGTATTTCCAAAACAGAAAGCCGTGTTTTTATCAGGATCTCCCCACAAGAGACCCCAGGGCTTGCATTAGAGACTTGTTTGTTCTCTGTAATGTTATATTAGAAAGATTAAAAGTTCTGCAGTTAGCTGAAGAAAGGCTTTAAAGCACTGGTACCAGAAGTGACCGCAGGTCTGTTTTTCATCCAAACATAGGAAAGAAACTAAAGATCATCCCTGAGACAGCTTTTCCACGGCAGCCAGATACACACAGGCCCAAACCCCACCAAGTTTGGATGGAATTACCACCCCGTACTATGATATTGTCCCAACGCCCCGGTGTGTGCTGGAGCAGTGGGAGCATCCTCTGCCCCCTTCCCACCTCTCCGTGGGCCCTCTGCAGAAAGGAACACGACACACAGAGATACCCTGGCCTGAGCCCTGCGGAGAAGGGCCACCCTCCTCCTCCACGGGCTGCAGGGAAGCAGCTCGAGCTGTAAATTCCGTTTGGGACTCTGGGCACTGCCCAGTGGAGACACTAACACAGCGTGTCTCCTGCCTTGTCCAGAGTGCGGCTTCCCAGCATTGTTCTTACTAGCTCCGGACCCCCACTGGAGCACAGCGATGGGTGGCTTCCACTGAAATGTCCCCCAACCAAGCTGATTTACTGCTGCCAGGAGTCTCAAGGATGTCAGCTCTTCCTGATTAATTTTTTTATCCTTATTTTCCCTCGTTTTAGATTTGAATATTGCTTTATTGCAATCTCCTTCAGAACTATTCTCTGGAAAGCCATCCTGGCTAATTTTTGGCTTGTAAATTGCTCATGAGCAGTTTGTGGCTTGTGTTTGAAAAAAAAAAAAAAGAAGAAATCAAGCAACTCTGGCACATTTGGGTTGGATAAAGAGATTTTGTGGCCTGCATCAATTCTAGCCCCTGACAGCAGTGACAGAGCTCTTATTATCACAAACATACAGTTGCAATTTTAAAATTTGCTTCCTGTGACTCTTCGTTAAAATTTAATCAACAGTTTCTGCTTCCACAAACAGAAAGATCACTTTATAGAATATTCATGGACAACAAATGAGAAGGTGGGTAAAGCAAATTTGACTTTGTGATGTGAGCCAACCCCTGCTGACTGTCCAGATACTTCACAGAAGGATTTAGGGAAGAGCAGCAGGGGAAGGTGGGAGACAAGTAATTTTCTAGAAGCTATTGCAGAACACAAGCAACCAAAACCAAAGACCAACGATGCAGCAGCAAAATGTGGGTGCAGAAGAGACAATAGGCAACATGGTGGTGGCACAAGCAGGAAGACTATTCCCAGTTCAAACTGGACAGGGGTTTACTGGACCCTTGTCACGTTTAGCTGTAGGTCACAAAACGGGAAATTTCACCAAACTGGGCAATCCTGCACAACACAAACAACTTAAGGTGAAAACCAGAGTTCTGAACAAAAGATGGTTGTTGAGCAAAAAGCTATTAATAGTGCTGGGTTTTATCCCAGAAATGTTGCGCAAAGTGGGACAATTCATATCCCTTCTCTGCGCTTCCATTTCCTCTCTCAAAGATCCCACTTAATGTATTTGGGGCAGGGACTGGCTCTTGTTATGACTCTGTGCTGTGAATAGCACAAGGGGAACAATGCTGCAGGCCAGGACCTCTGGATGCCACCACAAATGCCAATTTTAGGCAGCAGTGACAACAAGAGGAAGGAGCTTGTGATCCAAGAAAGACCTGAGAAAAGGCAGGGCACAATGTGGCTTTCACCTTGTGATTAAAAGCATGGAGGGTTCTCATCTCCGTATAGGAGTGACAAGGAAAAGCAAGGGAGCAGTGGAGCTGGGCAATTAAGAAGGGTCTCTGCCCAGACACTCCAACTGCAGCAAAATTCCTCCAGAGTTGCTCCTTCACTTCTGCACTGCCACTGCCCTTCCCTCACCATCTCCCCAGGCCATGCTTGAACAGCTTCATGCAGGGGAATGCAACCACCCAGAACGCAAAAAGGGATGTACGGGGGCTGAGGCACACAACAAAAACCTGATGGGAAGAGTGAGGTCTCCTCTGCTGGGGAACATTTTTGTAGGAAACCCTCAGTGTAAATACCCTATGTACGTGACATCCTTTCTGATAAATGTGTAGGAGGTACAGTGCTGCTGAGAACTGCCCTTGAAAGGCCTGGATGGACCTCGGTGTCTACAGAAGCGACCTGGAAAGGACCAGAGATAGTGTTCAGGCCACAACAAATCACAGGATTATAAGAATAAGCTTGGGAAAACCCTTCAGAAGTTGAGCAGACCACATCCCTGTCCTGAGGGGGGATCCGCAACATCCATCCAACTCACCAACATCAGGACACACAACCAACCTCATAGTGCACATCTACACAGAGAACCCCAGGGCCTGGGTGACTTTGAGGATATACCTGATTCCAACCTCACAGCCTCGCCCACAGGTAACAGTTGATTCCTCCCGGAAAAAGGCCCAGGGTCCCTGCCAGAAAGACTGGCAGTACAGGGATGGGGAACCCAGTCACACTCTCAGCTATCGAGACCTGTGAGGCTCTTCTTCCCCAGATGCAAAAGTGATGTTCCATCATTCCAAAGATTCTCCTTTTGCCTTCCAGTGCTTTATGCTGCCCCTCCTTTCTGTTTTCATCTCCTTGCCCACGCCAGCCACGCCACCAACCAAAATCACTCATCTTTGTCCTTCCTGTCTCAATTCACCTTGGCTGCGAGGTGGATGATTTTTTTTCTTTCCTTTGAAAACCTTGAACGCCCCAGCCTTCCCCTACTCCAGAAAATTTCTGGAGATGCTGACTGCCTTCCACATCTCACTGAAGAGCTCCCAGCAGGGAAACCAAGGGGGCCTGAATCACCTCCTCAGGCAGACACTGGAATATTGGTGCTGCTTTGCTGGTTTTCTGCCAGTTTGGGATGGAGAATCAGGATCTCCACTCTCACACACATAGCTCAGAGACACTTCCACACAGCTCAGAGACACTTCAGTGCTGCTTCGAGGCTCTCTGGCTGTATGTCACACTTTCCCCCCAGTTTCAGGATGTAGAAGCTGAGCTTCCACTGGTATCCACACCATGAAAGGCAGCTGCTCATCACCCTCCTGCCCTGCCTGTCCCTGCAGTGGCAGCCCCTCTAGGTAATGGTCTAGCCTGAAACACCATGAGAAGAAAGCCTTTCTCCTCATCTAAATGACACTGCTTGTAGTCACAGGACCCCTGCACGTGAACAGAGGAAAGATCCATCCCAGATTTTGTAATTACAGGAACCCCACACACGTACGAAGGATTCACTCCAGATTTTGTAGTTACAGGAGCCCTGTATATATACAAAGGAAGGTCAACCACCAGATTTTGTAGTTACAGGGCCCCAGTACACAGAGAGAGGAAGGATCCATCTCAGATTTTGTAGTTACAGGACTCCCACACATGTACAGATGAAGGATACACCCCAAATCTGCTTTTCTAATGGTGCTTTTGAGCAAAGACCAAGGCCAGCAGTTACCTGGCTCTCATCCTAAGCCAGGGGACCATGAAGATGGAAAATCACAGTCAAGCACAGACTACCCTATTATGCTTCTCATCTAATTTTTCAACCTGCACCCCTCCCTTTGCAACTTGTTGGTAAATAAATATCTGGACAAAATATCAGCAAATTAACTGGGAGCATCTTTTTGAACACGAACAAAGGCTGAGTGGACACCTCAGACAGGATCACAGGGCAGCCCTGGCCCAAGGAGAATATTCTGAAAAAACCTTCCCAGGTAACTGACAATGAACAGATCCCACTTCCTAAGTGCCCTCAGGGACTCCCTGGAATTGCTCTAGGAGCCCAGGGAGATGCAGCAGAGGACAGCTCTGGGGGGCTCACCATGGAGGGCAGCAATTGGCACGACTTTATCTCCCAAGGCTGGGCTCTCCTTCACTCCCCTGACAATTCAACACACTGCTGTTTATCCTAATCCATTGTTCATGGTCCTCCCCACCCAGTTCTCAGCCCATGTGATGCTCTCCTGTCCCTACCAACTGGAATTAATTTGGGGTTCTAGGGCTCTATCAAGAGATTTCACTAAAATCTAAACGCTGTCATATGATATCTGGGGATTTTATCAGACACCTGGAGTAAACACAAAAGGCATAAAACTTTTCTGGGGCAGTTGGCTTGTAATTCCTGATTCCCTCAGTGAATAACCAACTCTGAGAGGGAGATCCTAGTCAGCAAGGACTGTTTATCAACATAAACCTTATTCTCCCAGAATTCTCCTCTATTGGCTTGTTATGTAAAGCTGATGCTGCTAAAACATTCAGCTGAACTTAGGTCAAGAGAAGATGGCTTTTGAAAGCCTTCCAATGGTTCATTTGCAATAAATGGCTGAGGAATAAATCATTTCAGCCCTGATGAGTCCTCAAGCAGTCAGCTCTGTTAGCAGGGCAACTCCAGCAGCGAAGAACAGGGGAAGGCTTCGGTGACACATGGGAACTTTGACAGGCACAGAAAGCAGCCAGGGAAGACCACCAGGGTGTGGAGAGGCTGCCACATCGGGTCTGACCATGCTTCTTGCTAGACAGGGACCTCCAATTCATGGGAGCAAGTATCACTTATTCCTTTTGAATACTTCCCAGTGGGGAAGTCTTCTGCATTCTCTCATGGACAGAGCTGGTTTCCTGCCCTGGTGCCCAGAGGCACAGAAACCCCCGCGTGCATTTTTGCCGAGTTTACCCAGCTGACACATGCCTATGCCTCATGTAAATGTCTGCCTTTCTGCCAACCCTGCTATGCTCTTGCCTTCAGTGACTGCGGTGACAACAACTTCCAGGGGCTGCTGACGGACCGAATGAAACCGGCTGGGAGCAGTCTGGGATGCTTGGGCTTCCACCTCTGGACTCAGCAGAGACAGAGAATGCTTCATTTATGTGACTTTCTGCAATGTCAGTGTTCCTTGACCTTTCAGAGACCTCAGGTTTCAATCCTGTGGGGTGCAAGCTGTTTCAGGGTCCCTTTCCCCATCCCAAATGCAAAGGACTTCCATCCACCACCTGGATTTGAGATGGGGACCACCCCCATGCCTCTGATTCCAGCTCAGCAGGCACAATCCACCCATGGACCACCTTCAGTTGGTCCCCACAGGACCACTTCCCAGTGTCTCAGGTTTGGCTGAGACAGTGCTGGAGGGTCAGATTGGAGGAGAAGGCTTAAGGAAACTTCATGGGAGGGACATGGAAGACAGCTGGGCTGGCCAGTCCGATAGCACAGTGAGGACCATATAGCAAAACACCACAGCTTGGGACACTTCCCACAGTCCACTTCCCAGCACTCCAATGGCTCATATGGACCACGGAAGGGCTGCTGACTCTCATTGAGTTGAGTCCCAGGCTGCTCTAATGGGTTTGGACTCAAGCAGCCAATCCAGGTCCAATCCTGAGGAAAGGGGACTGTCAGCTCAGGCTGGTCCATGCAGCCTCTCTGTCCAATGCGGCTTCCCCAGAGGGTACCAAGAACCCCTAAGGCAGGCTCTGTTCTGAAGTGGTCCCCCTTTTCTAGGCACACAGGGAGCCTTGAGGGAACCAGCCCCCACCTCCTAACCCTTCCCCTCCTACCCTGTGCTAACCCAAGGCTGGCTCAGAGCTGCACAACAGCCCTCGGCTGCTCAGCTCAAGTGCAGCTGTTCCACCACGTCCAGACGGTTAAAAACACGAGCATTTTTCTGCAGAATCAGAGGGTTTAAGGCAGGACTCTGGTGCAGAACAGTTCTTTCCCTTTAAATTCACACCCTAGGCCAAGCATGTTTTGCAAGAGCCTCCCTGTGCAGACAAGCCCCGAGGCTCCAGCGCAGAAAAACGCCGCTGCTGGGGGAAGCACCCAAACCACTCTGAGGGCAGAGCCCCAGCGTTGCAGCTGCATGTGGCAGAAGAGAGGGGGCAGGGTCAGAGACATGGGGTTCTCCATCCCAGGTGAGAAGACAGCACATATGTGCAACAGTCACTCAGTGTCTCTTCTGACCTGCAAAAAAGACCAGGAAGAGGAGAAGTGGAAAGGAGGACAGACAGATGACACACACCCAGCTCCACTCACTTGGAAATCGTGAATCTTCTCCTTCTCCAGGATGGTGATCTTGAATTAAACAGAAGGAGATTTCCACCTAGAGACGTGTTTGAGGTTTGCTACTATCTTTGATATTGTGAATGTTTAGGGCCCAGAAAGAACAGACCGCCTGGCTCTGTCCTGCAGTGACAAAGGTTAAGAGAAATCGGAGAGTCCCAGAAAATAAAGCAAGTACAACACCTGGGGCTTTACGGGAAATACCAGATTATCACAGTTCTGGCAATTAAACCAAAACTGTTCGCAGTGTGTCAGATTATGAACTTCTTCTTTCTTCTCTTCTAAGCCCCCCAAATGAACAAGACACCTACCTAACCCCATAAGAAAACCAGAGCTGTGACTCACACCATCTCCCTCAAACACCAACTCAAAACATTACCAACACAAAATGTTACAACACATGAAATGAGCAATGGCCCTGCCAACACAAAGCTGCTTCTTAAAATTGCATGGCCTGCCCACATTTTCTAAATATAGGAGAGACAAGGAAACCTCTCCAGAAGCGCTAATAATCCAAACAACCAACCAAAGACATGCTACATGGACAGAGGTGGTTTTGAAAGCTGTAATCAACGCTTTTCCACTGCACAGCATTTTTATGCCACTCCTGCGTTCTCTTCTGCCCATTAGCAGCAGGTAAAACGGATAAGCTTGACCACAAAAAGGACCAATTCCCTGAACTGCAGCCTAGGAAAGTCCTAAGCAACATGAGCAGCATTGCATTTGCTTGTCTGCAGATTTGGGAGGGCACTCTTACACCTGGGACAGTGCCAGGAGAAGAGTTAGAAGAATTATTAAAAACAATTAAAGCTTGGGAGGCTTGTGGAAGCCAAGGTCACTTGCCATGGGCAGGGTCTGCAGCATCTACATCGTCATCAGCAATCCTGAGCCCTCCTTGACAACTGAGCTGAGAGCCCAAAATTGCACCCTGCCTTTACTGCTGCTTTACCAACACTGGTATCCAAGAGCAAAGCTGGCGCAGGATGTATCTGTGTACCAGTGCTCTTCCCTGAGCACAGGGCAGACATCAGGCCAGAGAGCAAGGATCATTCACCCATAACAACCTTTTTCACTTGACAGATTTTCTCTAGTTATCAACCAATCACTTCATCCTCATGCCTGAAAGTGCACAATCATGAATCAGGAAAGCTGAGTCAGATCCTCAGGCTCGTTGGTCAGGAAAGGGCAGTGCAGGATAGGTGTCACCATAGCATGGGATGGTGCCCTTCACCTCCAGCCCTGTGTTCATTTTACCAGGATCTGCAACCATTCCTCCAGATTGTTACGGTTTTCTCCCCCAACTACCAACATATTTACCAACATATTTCACAGAACAAGGGGGAATGTCTCTAAACTGAAAGAGAGTGGGTTTAGATTGAATATTAGGAAGAAATTCTTCCCTGTGAGGCTGGGGAGGCCCTGGCACAGGTTGCCCAGAGAAGCTGTGGCTGCCCCATCCCTGGAAGTGTCCAAGGCCAGGTGGGACAGGGCTTGGAGCAAAGTGGGCTAGTGGAAGGTGTCCCTGCACATGGCAAGGGGTGGAACAAAATAGGTTTTAATGTCCCTTCCTAACCAAACCATCCTGCAATTCTATAGTTCAAGATGTCCCTCCTGAAATCCATTCACATTTCTTCTCCTGATACCCAGTAGTTTACCAGGTCTCTCCCTTGACCCAGATGTGTCCACTTCAGACAGAAGAGAGGTTTCCTTATTCCTAAATGGTCTCACTAGCCCTGCTGGATTGAAGGGGGTTATCCAGGGCTCATCAGGGTGGGCAGTGGGAAGGACACCCAGAAATAGGCAATTCATACTGCCTCCATCAACCTAAGATGATCTCTTCAGGGGAAAAGTTTCAGATTCTGGACAAAGACTACTCAATCCTGGAAAGACTGGGAGAGGTAACCCAGGAATGAGTGGAAAATATTCTTCCAAGCAGAGCAACAGCATGGACACAATCATACACACACTACGTTTGGTACTGAGTCATCATTTCATGTGAGATCCAGGGTAATTTCTTGTTTGGGCTGACTCTCTGTTGCTTGATCATATAACTGGCATCCCTGCAATGTCAGAATCTCTTCTGAGATGCAAGTTTTAGCTGTGTTTGTTGCCCCACAGTGAGCGAGAGAGTTTATTTTAGAATTCATTAAACGTGCCTCTCACGCAGCCTCTCAGCACAAGTACAGAAAGCTAATCTCATTTATTGACAAATGTGAAGCAAAATACACTTCCATGCCAAGGAGGAGTTCATTGCATTCCTTGTCCTTGCCCTTCAGGCAAAAGCCTGAGTGAGCAGATGAAACACGCACGATCTCCGCAAGGGAAACGAACTGCGCCCCGGGCAGCAGCAATCAGGGAGACTCCTGGCCTTGGAAAGACATCCTGCCCTGCTCCAGCACCTCGACCATGGACCTGGGACCTGTTAGCAAAGCCTTCTGGATCTGAATCACTTTAACACCTCAGTCCTTTTCAGGCAACCAAGATCCATGGCACAAGCTCTGCAGCTCGCTCTGCTCGTGGCAGGAGCCACAGAGCCCAGCGCTGGGATGTGGTGGGAGGCAGAGCTGGTGCTGCTGTGTCCATCGGTGATGGCATCACAGAGCAGGCACAGGAGCAGGACAGGCTGGCTCTGCAAATCTGCTGGCGGAGGAAACCCTGCCTTGCACTGCCAGCTCTACCCAAAAGCAGGCAACTGAGCCACAGCAGTAGCCATTGGTATGTCTCCATGCCTTTTCCCCCACCAGTATTCCTTTTGCTTCCAAGCTCTGCAATGGAAGTCAGACAGGTGGGTTGTTTTTTTTTTTGCTTCGTAGTGCAGCTGAGGTTTCTCTCCTGCAGAGAGCAGCAAGTTAGCACGGGCACAGCTGAAGCTGTGTGTGGAAGGACTGTGCTTGCAGATGGAAGATCCTCCCTCTGCCTGGCCCAAACTCCACATTCCTCTTTGCCAGCCCTGCCCCGCTCACCCGAGCTGGAAATGGGCACAGGAGACAGGCACCTGAACACACACGCAGTGCAGGCAGGGGGCACATGGGCAGGTTCAGGGGAGCGCCTTTGCCTCAGTTCCCTGGCCTTTTGTCTCTCAAGAGCATCAACAGCCCGTTCCCTGCTGGGCCTGAGCTCACTTTATCTGCCTTCTCACATCATGAATTTGGCCAACATCAGGTGCTCTGAGTAGACTCCACAAAGCCACGATTGCACTACTCCGGGAGTGAAACCAGTTTGCCCCCAGAGCAAGGAGAGTTCTCTCTGGGAGTACTTGGGCCAAGCTGAAGGGTGGGAAACAGCTGGAACACAAAGAGCTCTTTTGGTTTGCTTTCACCCAGAGATGTATATGCCGAGCATGGAAGTTTTGTCGATGGTCTGGCTCGAGGAAGAGATGTACAAGAACCATACAAGGAGCATTAGGGTCAGAAAAAGTTCTACCAGAGTAGTGTTCTGGCCGAAATTACATCTCCACACCCCCAGAGGGCTGGAGCGCATCAGGGACCAGGGAATTCTTGAGAAGTGCCATGGACTTCAAAGCGGAATAAAAACTTCATATGAGCACAAACATATGTACACATGTACACACACAGAGTTTTGGAGTGGAATGAAGTCCCAGCCTTCAAATCAAAAAGCTGCTGAAAGCCAGAGGCTTGGATGCTCAGCTGGTACATATCACACGTACACCAACAAAGCCAGAGGAGATGGGTCAGAGAAACATCTGCTGAGAACCTGGTCGATGGATTTCAACCTGATTTTACCCTCAAATTAAGCAAGTGTGCAAATTCTGACACCAAAAAGAAGTTTCTCTGAAGAGCTTCCAAACATCGGCCAATGATGTACGAAATCTGTTTCAAATTTTTGGGGTGTTCCTTATTTTTTAAAAACAAAACAAAACAAAACAAAACGCTAAAGCACTTGACTTTAGTGTGGGTTTAAGGTAAAATAAAGTTTCACTGCTTCCCTAAAAAATACTTTTTCTGTCCATCTCACACATTTGTAGCGGTCTTTCTTTTTCTGAGCTGCCAGCCCCCAAATGTCATACTTGGAGAGTAAAGCCCTTTTCCTCCCCAACCTCACCACAGATAAAAATTTAGCAAGGAAAACTGGGCTTTGAATTCCATGTGTAGTCAAAACGTTAAGGATAAGTCGAGCTGTAGAAGAGTTCCAGGACCACCTGACTCCCCCGAGGTTTGATCACACCATTACTGCATGGAGAAAGCCTCGTGGGGCTTTTTGATCTCCTCTGCAAAGCACCTCTCCCCCATATTGAGGAGCTCTTGCCTTCCAGACATGCCTGAACTAAAACCTTTTAAAAGGACTGATGACTGAGTCTGCCAAGCCTAATTACCAGAGTTATTAATTACCTAAAATGTTTAATTTTTACCATTATCACTTGTATTTGTTGTTACAATTTGAAACATCTCAAAAACGCCACAGCACTGAGCTGCCCTTGTCAAAGAGGAGACCACCCCACGTCACGTTGGTTCAAACGCCGTTTGCTGCCTGGGGCACAGCACCAGAGCCAGGACTGGGACTCGAGCAGGAGGCCACGCAGGTCTCGCCCTTCTCTGGAAGTTGAGGGAACTGACAGTTTTGCTCCAATCAGCCCCTCGGGGATCCAGTGAGAGCTTCCCTCTTGGGCAGAGTCCCATTCCCCAGTCATGTGAGTTTTGTTATCCTGCCCCAGACAGGAGGTCAGTGCAGCAGGTGATGCATGTCTGAGCTCCAGCCCAGCTGGAGAGGCCTTCGCCCTCCCGAAGCACCTCCTCTGCCAGCTCATCCCTGCACCTCAGTGGTGCTGCCGGATCAGCCGTGGGTGACCAGCTGTGACCAGCCCCCAGGACAGCACGAGCTGACAGGAAGCAGGGCAAGGAGCCTGACACAGCACTGAGGGAGCTCCGGGTGAACCAGGGGGAGTGGGGGGTTCCCACCCAGCTTTCCACTGCCTCCAGCCTCATCCTCAGTGACAAAGCTGCACCTTTCCCAAAGGAAAACTCCAGGTTACCTCACAACCTCTGCCCTGAACACTGTCCCAAGCACAGACATCCAACCTTTACTTCACAGTCCTGTGACTTCTCAGACAAAGGAAACAGCCTGGGTTTAGGATCCTGCTCATGAGCTTCATTTCAGATGCTCTTGAGCTTAATTTCTTCAAGTTCTTCTCAAGAGACACTGGAGTTTTTATGGAGCTTTTCTCTCAGAAGAAAACAAGCACACTCAACAGGAGCCATGTGTTATCCAAAGCTCCACTCACTGCATACTGCAAGAGCATGGCCCTGGTGTAACAGAGCTCCCAGGCACTGGAAAAGGCATGGGATCATACAACCTCCATGCTGAACATCCCCTCTTATGCATCTGAAAGCATTCACCGGAGTCCAAGGGAAAATGAGAAGGGGTCAGAGAAAGAGGAGACTCATCTCCCCACCTCTCACTGCCTCAGAAGAAATGGGATGTAGGTCCACACACTCACCCTGCCCTGGTCTCATCCCACCTTCTCCAGTCAGTTTTCAGCTGCAGTCCCATTAGAGCTCAGCAGTGAACCAAGACTGGGGATCAGCACGGCACTCAGGGCAGGAGGCTGGCAGATGCAGGAGCAGGGATGACAGAGCCAGACTGCTCATGGCAGCACAGCTTTCCTTTAGCTGCACTGCAGCTGGAGCCCATCACATTAACAAGGCAGGAGAATGAGCCTAGCGCGTGACCTCCAAGGTCGGCAGCCAGGCTGTGCTCAGCCCCTCTCCAGATGTTCCTCCTCTTGCCAGGGACTGCCTTTCCCAGGTTACTTACACTCACCTTCAAGAAGCGATTGAAAACGGGATGCCCAGGGCACTGACTCACCAGCTTTTGGATTCACAGTGGGATTACTTACTAATGTAGAGTTCTGCTCCATCCTGCCTCTCTGCCAGGCGTTTCTAGCCCTGTAGTTTGCCTGAATGGAGAGATGGGATACTCCTCAACCCTGCTGGGCCTCTGTCCCTTAACTCTCCTGTTTGTATTAACACCTGAGACTGTGAACCATGGGCAGTAGAGGAACAGAGCTGCATGTCCTGTTCAATCCCTCCTTCAGCAGAGGTCCAGGAAAGACCAGAAAGCTGCTGGGACATACAGACTCTTCCTTTACCCCAGCATGAATCACTGGAGCTTGTGAGTCAGACCCCCTCTGTTCCCAAAGCTGAGCAAGTTCCTGCACGTTCTCCAGTGCGTGGTAACTGGCCACATGCGTGTGCTGAGCCACATGGAACACCAGTCCATGGATTTAGCCAGTGGAAATGGTCCAGTGAAAATATGCATGTGGACAGATCCTGGAGCACAGCTGACATCTGGTACCTCGTGTGCCCGGGTGTTTATAGAAAACAGAAGTGCTACTGTAGGATATCCGCTGTGGGTTATCCTTCTTGTAAACAGACCTTTTGGGTAATATTTCTATGAGTTCCTTAGAACTTGAATCTTTCCTGTGAGCAGAAGACTAAGAACAAACCATGTTCACCCTGCAACGTGGACACAGCTCACACAGAGGTGCCTCGGCCAGCGGTGAAGTAGCTGTTCTGGTCGCACTGCTGTTTGAGTATCTCCAATAGAATGAGTTTCCACCACAGAGCCTGCAGCATCTGCAGGGGACTTCCACGTCCCTCCCCAAACTCTGTGTGAATGTGGCAGCACCCTAAAGCATCCCAGGCTGGTAGACCTGGCCAATGTGCCCCTGCTTTTGCTGCAATCCCACCACTGGCTCACGCCCAGGGGCACCTTCCTCCTTCAATTGCAATACCCCTCTGCACAACCTTTCACCAAGTCCTGACTCATCTGGGACCTGAGGTCAAGCCGGTTCCTACTGAAACATGAGATACTCTCTGCAGAGACTCTTCACCTGCTCTCCGAGTAGTTTTCCAGCATTAGCAATTGCCATGGGCAGTCCAAGAGAAAGCACAGTGCTGCCAGCTTGTTAGCACGAACAACAGAAACCTTAAGCACACACAATGTTTTTCTCAACGCCAAATAAAAATAAGAGAGAATGCCTGGAATTGCTGGAGAATTTAACCTACCAAATGCTTTACATTTCTCCAGTCTTTTCTCCCCAAGTGACCTCACAGAAGTAGAGATGAAACACAGACCCCTTTTAACTTGCTCCTCACCTACCTCACTATCAAGGCTTCCTCCCACCCTTTTGCCTCTGTCACGCCGTGATGCTGGTGCACTAATCCTCTGCCACAGCTCTGCTCAGCCCTGCTCCGAACTTTGGGATTGCCTCTGGTCCATTTGTCCCACTTCACCAAAGTCCACCTCAAATCTTTCAGAATGTGCCAGGGCAGCTTCTCTTACACTCCTGGTCTTCGCTCAATGTCATGACTTTGATTGCCCCACTTCATCCTCTGTCTGATAAAGCACACCTTCTCCTGCAGTGAGGAAGTTCTCTCCCAGACCTGAACTTTGCCAGCATTGCAGGAGCATTTTACATTAATTTGTGGGCCTGTTCCTACATCCCGCAGCTCACGTAGTCCCTGCAGGGTGTGCCTTCCACGTGTGCTGGGTGGGACACGGGCTGTCTATTTTTCAGTGCATGTCACAAACGTCTAAACGAGGGATCCTGATGGTTCATCTTCATAGGTGGACACCATCTCCCTCTGGAGGCCTTCCCAGGCTTTTCCACCAGCTAGAGCTGTAGCCAAGGCACTCACTTTAGGACAGCTGCATCACTAGAGGCATAAAATCGTGAGTTTGGGGTAAAGATAGCCCTTGTCCTCAGAACGAAGCTAGCGCTTCACATGAGATCAGCAATCCTCTTTTACACGTTCACAGAAGCCAAAACAATTGTGTTAAAAGCCGCAGTGGAAGAAGAATCCTCTCCTCCCCTGAGTTTGAGAGACCTCAGGGGAAATCTAGCACACCCTGTGGCACATGGATGCTCTTTGCTGAAACTACTGTTTCAGCTCTCTCTTCCTCCCAGGGGTTTTTCTGCTGGTCTGATTCACTGGCAGTGAAGGGCTTTACCCCTAGAGCAGCTGGCAGGGCTGGGAGATCACCTTTGGAAGTCAGGGCGAGTCTTTTTCAGTTTCAGAGCTGTCCTAGGGCTCTCTACAGAGCACACCCCAAAAAGGTGTCTGAGGGTAATCTCCCAAGCAGACACTTATGAGCACAAGGGTAGGTCAAGACTGTCAGACTGTTACAGGCATCAAAGTTTGGCCCTCAAGGAGCCAGAGAGAGCTCAGGGATGCAGTGTGAAGGAGGAAGACATTGCACACTGTTATCATTCCCTCAGTCTTTCCTGCACAGAGAATCAAACGACTGTTCCTGTCCAGATCTCCTTAGAGCCTGAGCAAGACTTTTGTAGGTCCTTCTTCTGCCTCCTGGTTTCAGAAAGGTCAGCACACCCTGTTTGTTTGGAAATTCTACAGCCTGGGAAAACAGAGAACGCGAATTCCCCAGGCAATGCCCTGCCAGTTGCCTGATGTGTGCCAGGGCTGGGTTTTTGCATCAGCCTGAGTAGGCTGGAGAGGCAGTCTGAGGTCCAGCCACAAGCTGAAGAAACAGTCCACAGAATAATCTGCTTCCCAGAGTGAGGGTCTGTGTACCAGTACTGCAACATCAGTTCAGAAGTGATTGGAGGAGGAACTCCTCACTTCCAAAGGTTCTGTTAGGGAACCACTGCTGTGGTGCCCCTCAGACCACATGGCAAGGGTGAGTCATGACTAGATAACGTGCTCACAGGTTCCACTGAGCCCAACCAACCCAGTCCAAAGTGGGATTTGATTCAGGGGCAAAGTGTCTTCCTTTAATGGACCCACAGAGCAAACAGTGGGCAACCTCTGCAGCAGTACAGGGCAAACAAGCAACCTGGATCTGAGAAGTCCAGTTACCAGGGAATGCAATAAAAGGATGGCATTTGTGCTGTCCAAGCCAAATACAGAACCTTTTATTTCTTTGGTTGAGGTGCAGACAGCATGGTGGAATCATAGAATCACTTAGGCCAAAAAAGACCTCTAAGGTCAATGGAGTCCAACTTTTGGATAATCAACACCTTGTCAACTAGACCAGCACTAAGTGCCACATCCACTTCTTGAAAACCTCCAGGGACGGTGACTCCACCACCTGATCAAGGCAATCATCCCCAGTGATCAGTATAAGCATCCCCAGTTCTGCTCTGGATCAATTAGTAGAGAGAAAGGGGGTTTGCACTCTGGCCGAGATGTCCATCTGTGGGATTTATATGTGATAAAACAGCTTGACAAGGCATCTCAGCAGAGGACCAGGTTGTCAGCATGAGTAACTACCGGTAAAGGTTCTTTCCATGTTCTCTCTGAGGCAATGAGCTACGGCAGGGCTTTGATGTGGCACTAGAAAACCCCTCAGCTCACACCTGGCCCTTTTGTCAGGGCAGGTGGCTGCTCCCTCGGCGGTGCCAGTCTGCCCCACATCCCCACTGTGCCTCCCAGTCCCACCAACCCCGCCAACCTGCCCCCAGCACTGAAGATGCAGGCACTGCCCTGTCCCCTCTGTGCACTTCAGAAGCAGGGGCAAGGTGACCCTGATGATGGCTTGAGAGAGCCCACAAGCCCTGCACCCTCCTGAGCCCCTTGAGCAGAGCTGGTCATTTTCAAGCAGCTGTTGCTTCTGCTTGGTGGTTTCAAGCTCCCAGTCCTGAAGGTATCCCAAAAGCCTCCTCCCAGACCCCACGGCAGCAGCTCTGTTCTGATGTCATAAGCAGGAGACCACGCATGAGGTCAGCTTGCCATGGCATCAGCACGCACTGCCACCGCGGCAGCTCAGGGCAGAGCTGGTGGAGGAGCCCCTGGCCTGGGCACAGCAGGGTGGTGGTCCCCATGCTCAGAGTAAAGGGGTGACAAAGGAAAGGGCAAATCCTGCCACCAGTGATGCCGGGGGGGGAAGCCAAGATAAACCTGTTCAGGTCAAGAGCAGTCACTCGCGTCACGGCAGCAGGACCAAGAGCAGAACTGCATCCAGCAAGAGCTAAACTGACAGACTCAGAGCAGGACCTGGCCCAGCTTGTAGCCTCTTTTAACACTGATAAAACACACAGTCTGACAGAGTGGCCGCTCTCTCTGAATGCATTGCCAGATAAACCACAGATAAGACACAGCCCGGGATAATCCCTCCCTGATACCATGACAGAGAAAGGAATTACACTGGGCTGCATTACCACCGAATCTTCTCTATCTTTCCAAGACAGTTCGTGCACTACCCATGTACTCAGGAATCAAACAATATCAGTTAAAACATTTAATCCTGGCAATATCATGAACGTTGCCTTGCTCAGTCAGCACGGAACAGTCAGATCCCCTCTAAAGAACAACCTGATTTCACGAATGAGAATATCAGCAAAGAGTTCACGAGTCTTTCACTACAAGTCAGTGCAGTTACCTCAAAAAGCGAGGCTACTACTTAAATCTGATCTCTGAGAGTTGGTCTGTCTCAAGGAACAGTCCCTGTGATCCTCAAAAATAATAGCTTTTGATATTTATCTCAGGATGAAGCAAGCAAGCAACCAAACAGCAAGTCACAACACACTAGAACCCCCAGAGATTTAGCACAAACCCCTTCAATTCCCACATCACTGTGACAGGAGCAGAGTACTGCTGTTTATGAAAGAGTACATTGCCCTGAATTCTTGGGGGTTTGGGTATTTAAACAAAAACACAAAAAAAAAAAAAAAAAAAAGGGAAAAAAATGAGAGAAGATGAAGAAGAAAGCAGACCTATAACAAAAGCAGACCTATAACAGCATGAAATATGAATGAGATGCAGAGATTTGCACACTCGCCTGGCAAACAGTCCCTGGCATTTGGACCCACATGCAACCCACGAGTACTTTCCTGCTGACTTCTCTCTTCTTCCTTCAAGTAAAATTTGTTAAAAATGGGAAGTACCTTTTCCTGGGTCAGGTTCTCTTTCCCCTTTTTTCCCTTCTTTGTTCTTTTTGCTCTTTCCTTTCCCTTTTTTCTTGTTCTCGGACATTCTGCACAAGTGTTTACAGTCTCAGGAAAAGACAGTCCACACCAGATCTATATGCCCCACGACTGCTACTCCAAATGTTACTTGCCAGCTGCAACTTCCGACTGTTCTTATATTGTTTCTGACACAGACAACACCCACCACTGGGTGGAGAAGCAAAACTTTAACCGTTTGCTCACTGCTCCCAGTTGGCTAAAGAGATGCCCTGGGTTGTGGCAGGAGGGTAAGGAAAGAAGTGCTACAGGACAGGAGCAGATCACTCAGGAGTGTCTTGGACACATGAAGTCCAGAGGTGGTTTTCCACTTTCCGATTCTGTCTCTGGCTGAAAGTAAGTTCTGAACAGCTTCTGGAGCATCACAGAAATAAGTGCGTTGGGGAGCTGCTGAGGCTCAGACAGGGATTCGTGAGAGGCAGCGGAATCTAAAGAAAAGGGCAGAGATTTGCCTTCCATTCTCATTTTGCTTTGACCGTACAGAAGGGGTAAGTAAGCTGGCCTTCCTCTTTGTATTGTAGTTCCCACCATGAAGCAGGGTGACTTCACCTGCCCTTACATCCAGTTCTTTGCTGTCCTGGGAGGTCTTTCCAAAAGCTAGGAATAGCTGGAGAGCCCTTACCTGTGCTTCTTGTCTCTGTCCTCCATCTCTAGGAGCCCTAGATGGTTGGTTAAGCCCACATCTCATCTGCCTGGGGGTTAACCAGGCCCTTTCCACAGGTCCAGCATGTGATGAGTGGCTCAGCCCGGTCCCCTTCTGTAGGGCAGCCCATGCTGACATTGCCTCAAAAGTCCATCAGGATCCCCAGCTGGAAAGCCCCAGGGTACTTCTAAATTATTCCCAGATGCAGCCAAGGGCTTCAAAGGCCCAAAGGGGCCATAAGGCGTAGGGCACTGGGCAGCACATTCAATCCAGTTATCTGTGAATCAAATCCAGTTCCACATCCGTGAGCAAAGTGTGTCCTCCAGAGACACGCTCCCGCCTGGTGTGCGGACATCAAGAGACGAACGAGGTATCAGCCCCCTTGGGATCCTCTCCCAGTGGTTAATCACCCTCATTGTTAACAATGTCTGCCTGCTCTGAAGTGAAATATCTGGCTTCACTGTCCAGCCATTGTTTCTTACTCTTGTTTTCTCCTCTAGATTAAAAAGCCCTTCAGCAACTGGTATTTTCTCCCATGGAAGTACTTACACTCTGTAATCAAGTTATCCCTCAATCTTGTTTTTTTTTGATAAGCTAAACAGATCAAGCTTTTTTTCCATTGCTTGCTGTATGACATTTTCTCCAGCTCAGGAATCATATCTGTGGCTATCCCATTTTGCAATATCCTACTTAAGCTAAGAACACAAAAACCAGGCGCTATTCCATTGTCTCTTGTGGACGGAGGCAACTACAGAGGCAAAATCCCTACTGCCACCCATTCCCAGCCTTTTAACCCCAAAGTGCCACATTCAGGCTTTGGAGTTCACAAGGAAAATCTGTCCCATTGTCCTTCTACTGCGGGTCCTACCAAGTCCCTGCTCTGCCAGACAAAGTCACCAGGAGGAATTTCTTGCTCCTTCACAGCCCCACTCTCTGTGGTGAAGCTTAATTTTGTTTCCAAGAAGCCAGCATGCCAAAACACATTGACTGCCCTCTCTGGCTTCTTTCTTCCCATTGATGCTTGAAACCACACCAGTGTCTGTGTCATCTTGCTGATTTTATGAGCATATTCACCTCCAGGTTGCTGGTGACGACGATCTCACCAGAAACACTTCATGGTGCAGCGACTTTCTGTCAGCAACGGCTTTTTGGTACGTGCTAGTTGATCAATTCTTCGCCTCTGTGTGAGGTACGTAAGGGACCTTACAACACCTCCCTTCCAGTTAGAGCAGAGGACATGACCACACTGAAAAATTGGGTACAGCCTGATGAGACGCCAGGAGCTGTACACCAGACAGCACCTGAGCAAACCTGCTTTGAACTACAGGATAAAAGCTCCCAAGTTTGCTGATGGAGTTTAAACCTAATATACATTGTTTTAACGTGGAATCATGGAATGATTTGGGTTGGAACAAACCTTAAAGCTCATTTCATTCCAACCCCCTGCCATGGGCAGGGACACCTTCCACTAGCCCAGGTTGCTCCAAGCCCTGTCCAACCTGGCCTTGGACACTCCCAGGGATGGGGCAGCCACAGGTTCTCTGGGCAACCTGTGCCAGGGCCTCCCCACCCTCACAGGGAATAACTTCTTCCTAATATCTTATCTAAACTTACCCTCCTTCAGCTTAAGACCATTCTCCCCTGTCCTCTCACTATTTGTCCCTGTGAAAGTTCTCTTGCAAGCCCCCTTAGATATTGGAAGGCTGCTATAAAGTCTCCCCAAAGTCTTCTCTTCTCTAGACTCCTCCAAGGCTTCTTGGTCACAGAACAATAGTAGTCCATCATAGTATTTCTTTTCCAAAAGTAAGGTCATAGTGGTTACTGACCAGTAGTGTCTTTTAGGTCATTATGAAGGATGATTCCCATATGGCTATTTTGCTGTTTGGCTCATCACTGTATTTCTCTTAGCTAATATGTTTGTAAAGTCCCTTAATTCTGTACTTGAACTCTATTTAATAGGCAATTTCCCTCCAGATGTCTTTAGCTGGCTGCCTACACACCATAACTCCAGATGCCCATGGATTTCTACCTCTCTTTCTCTTTTTTAAATTCATTGATCTTCTTATTTCTTCCAGTTGCTGCTTTCAGTGCTACCAAGCCAGAATGTCTATGGGCTAAACCTTGTCTGCTTTCTTGACTCTGAAATCTCAGCTTTCTTGGCCTCTGCTCAAAGAGCTCCCAGTTCTCACTCATTTTTCTGTTCATGTTTCAACACCCAGTCAAATTCACTCCGTTTTCCTCAGCCTTGGGAAATGAGTTCCTTTGAATCCTCGGGAGTGTTTTACACCTGTATGATCAGTGCTCTCATCTGCCAGCTTGTATGGATGGAAACCCTTCAGGGGCACTGACCCCATGCCAACCACCAGGGACTGACACAACCATCAAACCAACTAGCCAGCACTTCCCAGGCACAATGAGGCCCTAACCCTATTCTCTTGCTCTAGTGGGTTAACTTGGTGTTAGACCTACAGAGTTTGGAGAGACTTTGATGTTTTATTCCCAGGGATAGCTGCCTTGCCAGCACGTGTCTCCTGAATGGAGGTGTCTCATAAAAAACACATTTCCCCCCCTCTTTTCTTTTCTTTTGCAATTTTATTTTCATCTTTAAATATCTTTTCCCACAAGTTCCTACACATGAAGACTGTATTTTTAAGCTCCTGAAGATAAACTTTAGCTCTTCCTCCACTCCAGCAATTCAGTTCCTGTTAAAGACACAGCGTCTGTCTGCTCTTGGGACTATCTTTCCAAAGTGCTTGTGTTTAGCAGAGGTTTGTTAAAGGTAACAAGTGCAGCTAAGATGACAAGCTACCTTTTTCCCCCCTTTTCCCAAATTAATGAATAATCAAAGATTCCCTACTGCTGGATAGTGCTCAGAGGGTGAAGCCATACACAGCTCAGCTTCAGCATCAGAAAATGAAAATTGCAAAGTCTAAGAGACAGAAGGGGCAGTGAGGGGCTTGGCCCCACTGTCCTGAGCAGCCTGGGAAACGTGTTGGGAAGAAACAGCACCAGCACCACCCAGTACAGCTATTTTTGTACCTTGGCACAATCATAGTCTCACCTGTGACAGATGAGAATATTACATGCAGATTAATTTTGCCTTGGCAGGTGTATGTCTGGTACCTCTTGATACCTTATCCAACAGGCTGGCCCCTGTCCCAGGGTAGGGATCCACCCCTCTACATCCAGCTTTGCCACCACAGACACATGGAATATACTGTGTCCTGAGCAGTACCGACATGCACACACAGGAGCTAAATTCAGCACTGACTCCAGTCTTCTTGGGGCTACACTGACACAATAAAACCTGCCAATGCCAAGGGTATTCCAGTTTGGCGTCCCAGGTGCCTCATCTGGTGGTCAGCGTGTATTTTACTGGCTGTGCTCTCACAAGTCACTTAATATTTCTGTCTAAAACAGCTTTTAATGCTTATTGCTTTAAACAGTCTCGTGGAGAGTCATAACCTAAACCACTATCACCATGTGGGTTTTTTAGTCTTTGCAATTCCTGTACAGCTTTAAGCTCAAAAAAAAAAAAAAAAAAAA